>AWUE01024903.1:0-97206 GCA_001974825.2 Corchorus olitorius
AACGCAACTGATACACATGTAACATGAAAATAGCTAATGAATGAGATTCTTATAGAACCACAAACAATTAGTAGAAAATTAATAAGCTAAGCGACATGAATACCAAGTTCATCAACAATTGGAAATATTGTCCTTATCAATTAAGAAAAAGACAGTAGAGAATGATACTTACATATAAAGTCCTTAGAAAAGAAAGAAGGAAATAAGAATTTCAATTTGAGAATCAACATTGCACAACATACCGAGGCAAAGTGATTTGATAAAAGTTTAACAATTACCTAAGAATTAGCATCATTAAAACCATCAAGAGGAGGCAGTTGCAAATCTTGGGTTTTATGCAGTGCATCATTAAGAGGATTCATTCAGAATTGAGTATCTGTATTATAGGATATGCCAGAACTGGGCAAAGTTAGCCCTTGCTGCTGAGGCTGATATCCAAATGGGAATGTTGCCGCTGAAGAATCCATTGAATAAAGGAGTTATGGCAAAGATCCAGAAGATTGAAACATTTGCAGCACACAATGGACTCAAGATTGTAACTTGAAAAAGGAAGAAAGAAGAAAAACACTGATAGGAATCACACCAAAACACAACTAAACAAAACAGACCTCAATAAAACAACAAAAAAAACATCAAAGAACAAACAGGAAACTAAACATCCAAGAAAAAAAGAGCAAAAAACGTGGTAAGAAAATTATCTGAACAACAAAAACAAAAGGAAACTTTACTTACTTCCTTTGACAGAAGGGCCTCCATGTTAAACTTTATAGATAGGAACTATAGAAAAACTTTTGATCACCACAAAATTTAATTTCTGTACTTAACCTTAAAATCAACATAATAGAATGAGAAAACTGGTCAATTTTGATTTTACCTCGACTTGACACTGCAAGGATAACTGCTTTACTGGTAACCTGCAACAAAATGTTTCCTCAACAATTTGTATTGGAATCTCTCTTTCCCTCCCAACAATTTTTTTAAGCATAGATACAAAATTGACAGGGCATATCAGCAACCATTAATATCTTGATTAATCTCATAAACTTAAGAAGAGAAGAACCTACCTTGTTCATCTGCTTCACATATCAGCACATATATCTTTCAGAATCAATATCATAATATCCCCACTAATAACCATTGTAATGCCCTTTCCACAGCTAACATGTTAATCCAAGGGTCTAACAGTAGACTAAATATAAAGTATAAGTGTATGACAAATCAGTGTAAATTTGATCATAATACAAAACAATGCTACTGACAGAAATATATAATTATGAGTGCCCTCATTGACAGAAATATATATAATTTGACCATAATACAAACCTGGATCATGATCCTCTGACAGCATGGGAAGAAAGGTAATCTCTAATCAAGTAAATTGAGAGTGTTCAGCATAACTCAAAAATGAAAGGCTAGCTAGGCAAGAATTAATACCATTAAGGTCATCAATGCATTCATGCTAACAAAACAATAAACTGCATACTTAACTTTTTGCAGGGAATCTGATGGCACCTCCTTTTTGCTCAAGACTTCAACTTTGGTCCCTTTCTTGAATCTCATGATTCTTAGTACATAAATTCTAACAAGCAAACTGCAAAGACATTGAAAATTGAAGTAATTAATTCATCAGACAATCTCAAACAAAAACTGTATATAAAAATCAATAAACAGATTACAGTGCACTACAATTCGAATATCACCATCATCCAGAAAGAATCATCATCCAGAAAGAATTATAAAGAAAAAGTTTTTCTTCTGGAAAGGCAGTTTATGCTAAGTGTGAATAAGGAGAAAAAGAACAAAATTTTGAATTAGGATTACAGAAATTAAGCCAAAAAAATCAGAACATTTAAAAAAAATCTTTTTCTCATTAAAATTTAAAGAACAACAAAGAAAGCCTAATGCAAGCATTATTTAATCTTGGAAATTAATTTAAAGTACACAAACAAAACAACACAGTCAGGAGCAAGCTCTGTTTGATTCGTAAGAAATTTGAAGTGATCCACTAAGTTCAAGCTTTTTCTATATTAAAAATTAAATGATATCAATTAAAATTGAAATTATAACACAGAAATTTAATCCTCTTGTTTTCATTATCCACCGGTTTCATAGTAACCAAACAGAAGAAAATTAACAAACAATTACAAAAACAAAATAGGAAAAAAAAACGCAAAAGCGAAAAAAAAACTTGTTCATAATCAAAATAATCATAATTACATAAAAAAATTAAAATAAAATACTTAAAATTATCGAATTGAGGAAGAGAATTTGACTAACCTTTGATGAAGGATTCAAGAAGAAAAAAATTAATATATATGAATCCCTTGCTCTGCCTCTTCCTCCCTCTTCTTGTCTTCCCCTTGGTCTATCTCTCGACTCTTCTCCCTTTCCCTCGCCGTTGTTCTCTCCCCATCTTTGATCGAAATCTCTGTTGCTCTCTCTCCACCCAATCCTCCAGATACTTCCAACAAAATAAGACAGGAAGAAGAAATACTAAGGAATCTCGAGAAGAAATGCTAAAGGAAAAAAATAAAATCAGGAAAGAGGAGATGAGGGATTAGAATAGATGAAGAATGGCAGAGATTGAAGGTGAAGCGGTGGATGGAGGAAGAAATAGAGCTTAAATAAGGAATTGGGGGAAGCGGTGCTTATCATTCCCAATTTAACCCAAAAATAAACACCTAATTCCCCACTAACATACCCTTAACTGACATGATTAGCCTTTAAAAAAAATTTAAAATTGCTTAAAAATCAGGAAAAGATAAATCGGTTAGAGCAAGGGGGATTATAATTGTTTAGATATGAGGATCTAAGAGGAATATTTTAGATATATCTAATCATTCTTACCGCTACTAAGGTAAAAGGAAAACATCATTATGATAGAATTTTGATATAGTAGAGGGTCAAATGGACTCTACATTACTATACTAGAAAATAAATAAATAAAAACTTATACATATCATGAATTAATTTTCTCTAAATATCACTCTATCCACACATAATTTGCTCTTCTAAAATATTAATTAAAAAACCCTCTAATTTTAGATTTAGTTGATAAACACAAAAAGTTCAGACCATCCTCGCGGCATCGCACGGGAAATTACTAGTCTATATAATGAATCCCACAATATTGACATGGCAGATATCTTATTGATAATTTGATAGTACTAATATTTTTTTTTTTACATCAATACTCAATAGTACTAATATTTGATTGATAAGAAACAGCAAAATAAATAATCAAAGAAACAGCAAAATAAAATTATTTTTTTATAATATTTCTCTAATTGAGGATTATTATCCACAATTAGAGAAATAATTGTGTTACAAACTTACAATGATGAAAGTAATACATAAAGAACAAGCATCACGGCCATATGCCATGAATAACAACCACCTATTCAACCTTTGATGCAGAATCCTTGCGAAAGAAGAGCTTCAGAAAATGTTCCCCGCCCAGCATGGAGATGGCTAGCTTCAGAAAGCATATGTACATTTTTTTTTCTTCGCTTTGATTCAATTTCTCCTTTTCTCCTTCTTGCTACTCTCCAGCTTTGCTTATGAACATGCAAATGTTGAGAGTCTACCCGTTTGGCCTAGTTTAAAACTTTTCTGAAAAAGTGCTTCTGGAAAAAGTTTTAATTTAGAGCTTCTGGCTTTTAGTTCAAAAACAACTGAAAAACATTTCTGGAAAGCACTTCTGGATTTTCCGTTTAGCCCAGCTTAAACTTTTTTCAGTAGATAAGCTGTTAAATAAGCTGGGTCAAACGGATATAATGGGTGCCGGATGATTGTTGGCTATAATCTCAATAAAGATGATTAATTGTTATATCTCTTTTGGGGGTTATACTTGCACAAAAAGTCATTTTCAGTTATATGTAGACTATAATATAAATGAAATCTTTGTAATCTGATAACGAAAATTGACATTGTTCAAATTCAGGTGATTGAAGAAGCAACTATAGAAATCTATCATTACATTTGTAAAGAGACAAGACCATGTTCACTTCATTAATCAAATGTATTTGGACATTGTCATAGCATTCACATATTTACCATTTTATGCAAACTTTGCACTCAAGCAATTGGAGTGTGGAATACAGTAGCATTATAACAGGAAAAATTTGTTCATGATCGGATTATTCTGATGCAAAAATCAGGAAATTCCTGATTCGGTTCGTCCAACATAGTCAATCATATTACCAAGGAAAAGGAAACTTTATAATAATACATAATGAGGATAGAACAGAGAGAATGCTTCAATTCATTTCTATTGTTGAATTATATAACCAAAGATAAACAGGTAAGAAAGTGAAAAGTTACCCAATGATAATCTTCAAAATAAACTAAGCCTAATGCTACACCATGAACTATTTTCAAAATAAAAACTAGGCCCTGAACCTTTTAGCACTCTTTAGGGTGGGCTGGCCATGGTCCAAAGTTTCGATAAAAAGGCTTTTGTTGTTAAAATGACAGAAAGACTCAGCCTGCCTCATCTTGGGCACATTTTAAGTTTTAGCTAACTATTTTCAAGAGAATGTTGCAGAGGCTACCAAATATCCAACAAGTATTTTAGAATATGATTACTTGAATAATTGATTGGCTTTTCTATCAAATATTGAATGCCTAATCAAATTCATTTGTTTTTATCACAATGAACTCTTCTTTCAGAACAGGGAAAGGCCAGGAGAGATCAACTAAAATGTAAAATCCCCTGTAGAAAGGCCCATTCCTCACCCATTTCACTTCACCCTGACATAAGATTAGGGATCTAAAAATATAGAGAATTAGATTGGAACTAGGAAAACCTGGTTATCAATGTCTTTTTCAAGTCATAGCCATATCCATGCTCTATATGCCAACAATATCAAATGTCAGAGTCAATTCTATTCATCTGATGCACATGATCATGACTGAAAAAATGCTCCAAAATACTGCCATGGACCCCTGCTACATTTCTTCCTAAATTTCTACAAAATAAAAGAACAGGAACCAAAACATTGACAATTAGTTTCAGAGGGACTTTGCAAATATCCCATGATTCCTTATTCCTCATGTGCCACACACTGCTACTTTGTTATCCATATCTAAGAAATCAATTATAAGACAATAGTAATAAGAAAAATCGAATTTCACACTCTGAGTAGTATATGCATTAACCATTGGAGAGAAAAAAAGAAAAGAAAAAGGACAGATATATAATAGTGTAAAATAAGGGATTTTATATCCCTTTCAATTACCTTCACACTAAACAGAGTCAATTCAATTAATCTGATGCAACATTGTGTCATAAAATACTCCAAATTACCTTATCTAAATTTAACAAGATACCTAAACAGCCACAGTTCCCTCACCACTGGGATCAGATCCATACAGAAATAAAAACAAAAAGGATCAAAAGATTGACTATTAGTTTTCGAGGGACTCAAGGAATTCCAAGATTCCGAATCCTGCACGTGCGCCAGTCTCCTACTTTGTTATCCATATCTAAAATATCAATTAAGAACAAAGCTCATGAGAAAAATCAATTTCCATATTTCAAGTCAATTATACATTAACTGTTAAAGAATAACTCACAGATAAAATAAGCATAAATGAAGGTTTTACTATTCCTTTCAGTTACCTTCACACAAATTTCAGCGTACTGGAGCTGTTGAGAAAAGAGTTCAGGACACGTCCCGCCGATTCAACACATTTGTCTATCTTCAAGCATTTTAAATTAGAAAATAGCAACCGATTCTCATCCCAAAGTTCAGGAAAAGAGGAAAGAACCTTTAGACATAAAAATAATAGTATGTAAGAGATTAGAAGAGGAGACATTTGAGAAAGTAACTCATAAACTTTTACAGTTGTAGCTTGATCTTTTCATTGTGCAAGAGTATCAAGTAAACATGCCCATCTAAACATGAAATCAATCACAGCTGAGAGAGATGGATTTCTAGTTCAAAATGCAATATCAGCCAGCCAATAATGTTAAATGTCAAATGACAAAAATCAAGGACATTTTCTTAACAAAGTCATTAAAGACACTTGTATTGTAGTAGCTAATATCTATCTCTATAAGAAACCTTTCATTTCTGTGTAATAACATTGAAAAAGGTGCATTATGAGTGTGCATAAGGTAACAAAAGACAGCAAAGCTTGCAAATGTAACAGTGAAGAAAATCAAAACCAAGCACTTCAGTAAGCAATAGGTGCATAAGGTAACAAAAGACAGCAAAGCTTGCAAATGTAACAGTGAAGAAAATCAAAACCAAGCATTTCAGTAAGCAATAGCCGATATCCACAATTTGTGTTTAATAAGGAATTTCAAGAACATTGGGATGACTGCCAATAAAATTTAGCTATAACAAAATGAATTAATAGCCAATCCTCATTTAAATTTGTAAAAGCAAGATTCACAACATCGCCGGAAGGAGTAAATAAGAACATTTTATTAACTTTGATTTTATTTATTCATTTTCTTAGCATTTAGATTGCTTTTGAAATTTCAGTTTCTTAAACTTTTCACAAACCAAACATGGTATAAATGAATGCAATGGGGGACAATCTAAAATAAGAAAACAAATAATGAAGTAGAAGGTATAATGTATGTCATTCTTAAGGATGCTCTCTTGCCAATCAAGAAGGGAAAATGAACTTCGAAAATTTTGTCAAATTTTACATGACTTATCAGCAGAAGACAACAATACAGATGACCTTGTCATCAAAATTTTCTTTCTGCACAATGATCCTTTTGTGCAGGCGAGTTTCTTCCTAGTATACTTTGGCATGCAGTATAAGGGGTAATGGTAAATGGTAATTTAGTAGGGAATCTGTTTTTGAAGAAAGTGGCATGAGTTTTGTTATTCTCTTAGGATAATGACAGGGTACCCTTTATAGATGCTGCAACATTAAAGTTTTCTTATTCCAGTTTTTCCCCTCTCGGGGATCAACTTCCAAGAAAGAAAGGGAAAAAAATTGTAAAGAAAACAATATTCCACATTCTAACGAATAAGATTACCGATTAGATCCGTACTATAAAAAATTATTAATGCTTACAAAAGAGTCTTCAGCTAAGAGATCATCACACCATTGACCATAGTATATAAATTATCTCATCAGTCACATATCCCAACAATTAATTATACTACTATAAAATGGCAGAATGAGTTGAAAGAACTTACCATAACTGTTTCCCATGATAATGTGAGAGACTCTGCATGACTAAACTTCTTCAAATTGTTGACCCAATTAATAACACCCTTCCTAAATTTATCGGTCGGCTTGGATAACAAGATGGACCAATTATGTGTATCAATGCAGGCATCATGAAGAGAAGCAAAGTCGTCACCTAACAAGTACAACATCATAGAAGCAGAACTACAATACTTAAAAGTCATGAGCCTGGGAGCACGAATTGCAACTTTGCATCCATTTCCCTCATAATCCTTGCTGAAAGAAAGTTCCAACTTTTCAGATTAGGTGGAGCATCAACAAATAATAAAGTATTATCTTCCCAACAAAGAATGCCAATAAGTTCTAAAGTTTCAAGATTTGGGAAACCCGACAAGTCATCAGCATTTAAGGACTCATTGGACACAGAGCACCCATGAATATGCAAAGACTTTAGAGCTGGTAAGGCCATAAACTTGAGTAAATTTATGAAATAACGTCAAGCACTTGGAGAGCTGTTAGTGACTTACAAGTCCAGAGGCTCTTAGGCAACATAAAGGACAGAATAACGTCCGATTGAATGGTGAGTTGTTGTACATTATGATCAACGGCGTAAGCAATCAACTCCTCTAAGGTGTATGACTCACGCCCTAAGGTGTCTGACTCACAGTAAGGAGATTGGAAGCAAACCTTAACAAGGTCAGTGTGGTGACGCCTGGAAAGCACTTCAACGATGAGCCTGTGGAAAGAAACCACCCTTTTAAAAAGTCCCTCCGTCGGATCCCCATTAAACGGGAAAGTTTGATGGTTGAAATCAAGGTAAGGAAGAGCTTTCCAGACCGACTTCCATCTCTTTGACAAAACACAGGTTTGAATTGCGTGTTTTGTGTCCATGAAAGACAAAATTAGGTGGATAAGATCATCAGTTAAACTGCTGATTCTGTCTTCTTCATCCCCTTCTCGCCTGCGATTAGTCACTTCGGATGTCATTTTCTCCGGAAGAGCTTTTAGGGTTCTGGGTTTCTTCTTTCTCATGTTTTTGATTAATGGGTTCTGGCTTTTTGTGGGAGAGCACAGAGGGGTTTTGGGGTTTCTCACTTGCGATTTTTTTTTTGGTCGATCTCACTTGCGATTAAGGTGAATGTTTTCTAAATTCTTTTTTGTGGGGAAAAAAAAAGTGAATGTAAATGGTGAAGTTTGAAGTGTGAAGTGTGAACGCATTCCAGGAGAATTTTTCATTGCGAAATCATTTTATTTTTATTTTTATTTTTAAAATAGGTTGTTATTAGAGCTCGCAAAATGAACCCGAAACCTGAAATCTATTCGAATCCGTCCGAGTCCGAACCCGAAATTACCCGAGTTGCCTAGAAAAATCAACATCCCGAATCCGAATCCGAAATTACCCGAGCCCGAAAATACCTGAACCCGAGGCAACCCGATCCCGACCCGAGCCCGAAATAATTTGAATTTAATAATAATTTATAAAAATAAAAATATTTTATTGGTTAGAAAAACATATTTCCTTTTAATATTAAATAAAACTATTATATATATGAATATAATAAAATTTATATAATAATGATCACAATTAAATGATTAAGTAATCAATATAAAAAGTGCAAAACTAGTAAATATATATATATATATATATATAACTTATATAACTTAAAGCAAAATATTAAAAAGTACCCTTAGAACTAATTAAAGTATAATTAATTAAATACATCAAATTTTAATTTTTTTAACAAATAAAAAGTCTACAAAAGCAGATGATGAAACAGAAGCAAAGGTTTAAACCGAAAGTTCTATCCTTGTTCAATCTAGTCCCTTATTTTAGTTCAGTTCAATCCCCAAAATTCTTTAGTGGTTCAATTAAGGGTCTATCAGCTTTTAATTTGTTTAATTTAAGACTTTCATTTTAATTATTTGTTTAATTTAATGCTTAATTTGTTTTAATTTGCAATAATTTAGAATTGATTAGCATTAATTAATTTAAATTAGTAATTAAGTATATATATTTTATATTTAATTCAATTAATTTAAACAAGTGGATCAGCCCGCGCTGGTGCGTCGGGCATTCAGCAATCTACTTCTTTGAACATTTTTCTATTTGAATTAAATTGTTTGATACGTAGGAAATTTCGAAAGTACTATGATTTTATATGTGTTGCATCTTTAAAAGGCTATACTATTAACATTGAGCATATTTAGCAATAAATTAAAAATATTAGTTTGTACATGAACATGTGCAATAGCTTCAATTTTATTTCCTCTTCTAAAATATGTAGCACTTAAATAAAAACTAAGTTTACTTTCTTCTTCATATGGACATGAAAGGCCTTAAGAGAGGTTACAATTCTAGATAATTAAGGGGGATAGGATTTATTATAACATTTATGTGAAAGGAAAGGATAATTACAAAAAAAGGGCTTAAGGGCAAGGACTGACTAGAAACTAACCTAGGGTCTTCTTAGTAATTTGGCAAGTGAGAAAAGACAGAAAAAGACGAAAAAAGTTCAAATGGAGCCTTCTCATCGATCCTCAAAAGGGGCCTTTGGTAAATTTTCTGGGTCTTTCAAATACTATTTACTAGTATATATGTTGCACGCCACTTAATAATGGTCGGTGACTATAGTCTTTCTGAAGAAGGGTTTTCATTTTTCAACGAGTTGTCGAGTTTTCGGGACTCTCTGAATATCTCTATGGATGAGACCGTTCTTTCGCTATTAATCATTTGTTAGTAATTTTTAACAATTATTCAATCTTTATATATATTGATAATAAATTAATAATGTTATATTATATTGTTATATTATATATTATCAATAAACTTATAATATAAAAGATAAAACAATTATTTTTATTTAAAAAAATCTTTAAAAGGAGCTTACACTTGAACCGGGATAAGCCGGATCCAGATCGGACTCTGAATATCGAATCGAAATCAAACCCGAGACCGAGCCCGACCCAGGCCCGAACCCGAACCCTACCCGAGACCGAACCCGAAAATACCCGAACCCGACATAACCCGAGCCCGAAGATACCCGAACCCAACTTAACCCGAACCCGAAAATACCCGAACCCGAACCCGTCCGAGCCCGCCCAATTGCCAGCTCTAGTTGTTACCAAAATCCATAGGTTGTGCCAAAAAAAAAACATAATCCATAGGTTATTTACATTTTAACAAGGGTTAGTTTTTTAAAATAAGGGTTTAACTTTCTTTTTTTTGCCAAATAAGGGTTTAACTTTAATCTTTGAGAAAATACTGTTGTAATGAAACTAGGACAAAGTGGAAGAAGAAAATAAGCAAGGAAAAGAAAAGAACACCAAGATTACGTGGTTTGGCAAACAGAAGCCTACATCCATGTGGAAGAAGAGTCTTCCTTATTTTTCACTCATACTCAAATACAATTGGGGATACATATTTATTCCGATACATGGTAGGGTAGGAAGGAAAGAAAATGATTTGGGATCATGATTTATGGGGTGAAATAATGGAGAAAATAATGGAGAATCATTTGACCTTTGATAGGAGAAATTTATGGAGTAAATCCCATATCAAATATGGTCAATGATATTATTTCTTTCAACACTCCCCCTCAAGTTGATGCAAAGATGTCAATCGAACCCAACTTGGATAGAATCTCCATTAGCCTGCTCTTGTTTACTCCTTTTGTAAAGATATCTGCCAACTGATTGCTTGTTTGAACATGAGGAGTACAAATAATATTGGACTGAACCTTCTCTCTCACAAAGTGGAAATCCACTTCAATATGCTTAGTTCTCTCATGAAAAACCGAATTTGAGGCAATATGAGTTGCTACTTGGTTATCACAAAACAATGGTATTGGTGTGGATGATTGAAAACCCATATCTTGGAGAAGAGATTTAAGCCAAACCAATTCACAAGTAGCAGAGGCCATGGCTCGATATTCAGCTTCAGCACTTGATCTAGCCACCACACTTTGTTTTTTACTTTTCCAAGTTACTAGATTTCCTCCAACAAATGTGCAATAACCTGTTGTAGACCTTCGATCCACTATATTTCCAGCCCAATCTGCATCGGTATAACCTGTTAAAGACACATTTCCATTTCTTCTCATCCAAACTCCCTTGCCTGGTGAGGACTTCAAATATCTTAAAATCCTTTCAACAGCCTGCATATGAGAGGTTCTTGGCGCATGCATAAATTGGCTCACCAAGCTTACCGCGAAAACTATATCAGGCCTTGTCACTGTTAAATATATCAACTTCCCTACTAACCTTTGGAAACATCCAACATCTTTTAGTAAATCACCATCAAACAAGTTTAACTTAGTGTTGCAATCAACATGAGTGTCAGCTGGTTTGGCTCCTAATTTTCCAGTTTCCTTCAAGAGACCTAGAACATACTTCCTTTGTGAGATGTATATCCCTTTTGTTGAGTGAGCAACTTCAATACCTAAAAAGTATTTAAGTTCACTAAGATCTTTGATATCAAATTGCTGTTGAAAACATCTTTTGAGTTGAACGATCTTCTCTTCATTGCTGCTAGTAATAATGATGTCGTCAACATAAATCAACACTATTGTTGTAGAAGAACCTTCACGGTTAACAAATAGTGAAGAATCTGCAGAACTTCTTTGGAAACCAGCTTTCAACAAGGCAGAGTTGAGCTTAGCATACCAGGCTCAAGGAGACTGTTTAAGGCCATAAATTGCTTTCCGTAATCTGCAAAAAAAAATTTTGTCTTTCCTTCCTCCCGATATCCTGGCGGAAGGTCCATGTACACTTCTTCTTCCAAATCCCCATGTAAAAAAGCGTTTTTTACATCCATTTGGTAAAGTGGCCAGTTTAAATTTGCAGCAACAGATAAGAGAACTCAAATAGTATTCATTTTTGCAACTGGAGCAAATGTCTCTTTGTAGTCTACTCCATAAGTTTGTGTGAATCCTTTTGCGACAAGTCGAGCTTTGTGTCTCTCAATAGATCCATCACTTTTAAACTTGACTTTGTAAACCCATTTGCACCCAACTGATTTTTTCCCTTCAGGCAGCTCAACAATATCCCAAGTATGATTTTTCTTGAGAGCTTCGAGCTCTTCCTCCATTGCCTTCTTCTATACAGGTTGGGAGTTCGCTTCATTAAAAGAGGTTGGTTCATTACTATGAGAAATGAAGCTAAGAAAACATGAGTGCTTTTGGGAAACTTTGTCATAGGAAATATGATGCTGGATGGGATAAGAAACAACATATGAGGTGTCATAGGATTTTAGATATGGAGGAGGATAAGATATACGGTCTAACCTGCGAAGATTCTGAGTTGATGGGTTTTGAGGTTGGCTCTGAGGTTGTTGAACATTTGCAGGCGGGGCCACGGGGTCAACAATTTCGGCTACATGTCTTTCTTTCTCATTAATAACTGAAACTTTGCCTTGTTTACCTTCTCTACTAGTTTCCATGCTGTTGGAATCAACTATAGGTAAGGGAACTCTAAAGAGATCACCAAGCTCCCCCTACAGATCAACCCTTGAAGTATTGAAAAAAGATTTATCTTCCACAAAGGTAACATCACGAGATACATACAGCTTTTTAGAGTGAGGATCATAACACTTGTATCCCTTTTTTTGTAGAAAAATATCCCATAAATATGCATTTAACAGCACGCCTATCTAACTTATCTCTTTTATGGGAAGGGACCAAAACATAACAAGTGCAGCCAAAAACCCGAATATGGGCTATATCAATCCGTCTATTTTTCAGAACTTCAAGAGGAGATTGAAACTTGAGAACCCTACTAGGCAATCTTTTTATAAGATAACATGCAGTAAGGACAGCTTCAGACCAAAAAATTTTAGGAATATTCATTCCAAACATCAAACATCTTGCCAATTGCAACCTCTAAGATGTGTCTATTTTTCCTTTCAGCAATCCAATTTTGTTTAGGGGTTTCTGTACATGAGGTTTGATGGATAATGCCAAGATTAGAAAGATGCATGTCGAAAGAGCCACTATATCATACTCTCCACCATTATCAATTCTAAAACATTTTATTGTAGCACCATATTGATTAGAAACCATGTTCATAAAATCTTGAAACTTTGAGAAAACCTCACTTTTATATATCAACAAGTAAATCCAAGTGCACCTTGTCTTATCATCAATAAACGTAACAAAATATGAAAAACCATTGTAAGATTCTATAGGAGAACACCAAACATCAGAGTGTATTAAATCAAAAGGTTCTGCAGAAACATTCAATGATTATTGGAAAGGCATCCTTGTAAGCTTTGAGAAACTACAAGTCTCACAATGTTGAGAATTTTGCTTCAGATCAACTTTCAAAATACTCAGCACATGATTTGAAGGGTGACCCATCCTGCTATGCCATAAGGAAAAATTCTCATTCTTGCAACTACGAGAAGTCAGAGCTTTATTCTGTCTAACCAGCAAATAAAGACCATTATGATGCACACCTTCACCAACCCGTGACCCTGTCCTAGAATGTTACAGAATTTGGAGAAAAAATGACATTGCAATTTAGTTCACGGGTAATTTTACTAACGGAGAGCAAATTGGAAGAAAAAGATGGCATGAAAAGAACATCACAATCTTCATAGTTATGGAAAAAATTAATTTTACCAACTCCTTGGATAGGAATGAGAGTCCCATCAGCAATAGAAATAGGATGTCTATTTGTGTCTCTTTCAAAGTTGGATATATATCTATCATTCTTAGAAATATGGTCAGTAGCACCAGAGTCTATGATCCACATACAATCAGTATAAGAATGCATTGCACAAGAGGATGGGCTAAAGTTGAAAGGAAGCAAACCTTGTGTGGTAGAAGTCATGGAGGATTTACTCAATTGTTGAAGAAGCTGTGCCAATTTCTTTACTGATATTTGAGTGTCTCCAGCCACAACTTGATTCATAGAGCGATCATCATTTGCTGCAACTTGGGCTGTAGAGCGATCCCCATGGCTTTTAACTTTCTTAGGCCTTAGATGAGGATGCAAGATCCAACATTTATCTTTGATATGCCCAACACCATTACAATGATCGCATTTGGGCTTCCCTTTTGACTTGTGTTTGTAGGCAGCATATGCTTTCCCATCAGCATGTGAAGCTTTTTCATCATTCTCTACTTGTGTAGTGACAAGAGCACTAGTCTCAGCAGACTCACTGCTTGACTTCATCTCAGAAGTTGTAGCCTTTCGCAAAATTCCTCTTGTTGGATTATTGCACAAACAACATGTAGAGAAGGAAGATCAGTCATCATTAGAATCTGACTTCTGACGCTATCATATTCTGGCTTCAGATTAGCAAGTAGCTGCAACACTTTATCCTCTTCAACATGTTGTTGGAGGATTTTCAAGTCTGTAGTTGGAGGGCGGTAATAACTGAGTTCATCCCACTTTGCCTTGAGATTTCCTAAGTACTCAACAAAGGTTTTGTTACCTTTTTTAGTCTCAGAAATGTCCTTCCTCAATTGATAAATGCGAGAGAGATTATTTTGTTGGTTGTATATAGCTTTAATAGACTCCCAAAGATCTTTTGCAGTTTCAGCAAATGTAAAAATTTCAGCCACCTTCGGTTCCATGGAGTTAAGAAGCCATGACATGACAAGCTGATCATGGCATTGCCATTCATCAAATTTTGGATCCTTTGTCTTAGGTGCCTCATTTTTCCCATTCACATAACCAAGTTTAGATCTCCCACATAGCGCAAGAGAAGCAGCCCGCGACCAAGTTACATAGTTGCATTCATTCAAAAGAAAACTAGTGAGTCGCATACTAGTGTTGGAGTCACTTTCATAAGAGCTTCTTTTTGAGATCTTGCTAGCCATGTTGAATCAACCAGAACTAAGATCAGGAGAGTTTTTCATGCAAAGAAATCAAGAATCTCAATCTGCAGAAGCGAAATGTTTAAGGGAATGAAACCTGCTCGGATGCCATGTTGAAATGAAACTACGACAAAGTGGAAGAAGAAAATAAGCAAGGAAAAGAAAAGAACACCAAGATTACGTGGTTTGGCAAACAGAGGCCTACATCCACGAAGAAGAAGAGTCTTCCTTATTTTTCACTCATACTCAAATACAATTGGGGATACATATTTATTCTGATACATGGTAGGGTAGGAAGGAAAGAAAATGATTTGGGATCATGATTTATGGGGTGAAATAATGGAGAAAATAATGGAGAATTTTTGACCTTTGATAGGAGAAATTTATGGAGTAAATCTCATATCAAATATGGCCAATGATATTATTTCTTTCAACAAATACTCTATTTAAGGTTTCAACAACATTTCAATTTGGTCATATCAAGGTGTTTATACCCTAATTTACAATTTGGGTAAATTTGTAAATAAACTTGCGAAATCAAGATGAGTGTTTCAGATTTGATCACAAATCCCGAAGAGACTTCGTTTCTGCACCACCTTGATTCTAATTGAATTAGGAAATTCTTGTATTTTCACAATTAATGCCGAAATTATTAAATAAATAATAATTATTTTTATAATAATTATTATTTATCCCATATATGCCACCCATGACAAAGGATGTGGCATAAAAGATCATGACGAGGCAATTCCATTTAATGTTGCTATCAGCAAGGAAGGCAAGCAGTAAAAAGAAAGTATTATGCCATCATACCATGAGATGGGAAACATCTCATTGACTTAGATATCAAAGTTCAAGTCGTCTCCTATACCTAGGAAGGGCCACCCTGCTCTCAGGAAGCTGCCTCCTTATTCCCTGCACTAAGGAGTCAGCGAGTGAATGTTTGTCAGCAAGCAGTTTACCATGCTTACATAAGGGAGGCATGAAGTTTTAATCCTCAAATCCATCATACGTGATCACTCTAACATAGTGATGAGGCCGCCCAGCTAGTTACTCCCTCTCGGGAGGTAAATTTGTATTTTGTTTAATTAAGGACAAATGACGAAATTGGAGGAATTGATCTAGCTAGGAGATGCGGCTCCAAAAAAGAAGCATACCATGATGATCCTTGAGTCATGTAGATCATCCTGGTAAAATTTCATCTCATTCGGACTTAAGATGAAAAACTTATTCACAGTTTTCAATTAAGGATAGTTTGGGGTGTGAAACCAATTTCACCATGAAGGAGAGCTCAATTTTGACTAAGAATTTTCCCATGGTCTTATGGTGGTATCTGAACCCTACCGGTGAAATTTGGGCTTAATCCGACCTCGTTCGTAACTTTTGCAATTCTTTCAATTAAGGACATATGGCTTTTCCACCCCAATTTTAGCCATTTTCTTAATTGGATGATATTTTTATGATTTCATGAGCTAAATATGACTAAGTATGGACAATTTCGTGGCCTTGATGTTAAGAGTCCAAATCTTGATATTCAGAGGCCATCTCATGGTCAGATCAGTTGATTTCAGCTCAAAGGAGGCAATAGAGACATGCTGAATCACGCCAAGGAGAGGAGGATTTCGAAATTTACATACTAAAAAGGTCTCATCATGGTTTCTAGAAGATAATTTCGTGGCTTAAGATGAGGAGGCAAGTTTCAGAGTCATCTTAGCAATTTCCTGGAGGTTTCCCTGGTCGCGCAAGAAGGAAAGTGCAGCAAAACAATGCAGGAAGGTCACCGATGCTTATGGGATGTGAAGATTTCGAATTTAAGGAGATTTAATGTCAAATATTCATCTTTCCATGATATGTGGCATTCTAGAGCTTCCTAGCACCTTCCTGGGAGTTTTTGTTGCCAAAATTAGCAGAATCGCAATCATAATCGATATCTGGAGAACTTGCTGACTAAGTAATTTGCTTTGACCCGAAGTAAGAAGCCCAGGTCTTCCCCTATATAAGGAGCACGCCCCTAGCTCTCAAAAAACACAATTCTCACATCAACACACATCAAATTTAGCTTCAACATGCTAAAAATCAAGCCTAGTGCTTTTTCTCTGAAATCTCCGTGATTTCCTCTTGTTCTTCACGAGTTCTTACTCATTCTTCATAATCTCCTTATTTCAATCTTGTCTACACAAGATTTTCTCCTTGTAATTCGTTTCAATCAAATCAAATAACAATCTTTTGTTATTTTCTCTTTCTATTCATTGAAAAACTTTCAATCACTCTTGTTTGCAAGCAATCTGGGATCAATGATTTAAATGCTTCGGTGCGACTTTGATCCAGAACCCTCAATTCATTTGATCTTTTACTTTCAAGTTTCACAAACAGTTTATGTTATTTTTCTACAAAAATAACTAGCACGCCTTGAACCTCTCTCTTTTCTCAAAGAGATCCAACGTCAAAAGACCCTTTTGGACGCATAAGGAAAATTTGGCGCAACACAAGGTTTGATGCCTTGATTTCAGCTCAAATACGAGTTCTTTGAGGAGGCTACATTCAAATCTCATTACAATCAAATACAATTTATTATATATCCAACTATCTAATGGGAAATTACCAGGTCTAAAAAAAAAAGGAGAGAGAGAGAAATTACCAAATAAGAATTTGACGTGATTGTTATTAATCACTTAAAATTTGATACGTGAAAAATGAAACCTTTATCTGAATTTAAAGATTGAATCCTAAATCAAGTATTTTTGCAAAGGTTAAACTTTAGTAGATGCCAACATGAGTAGCCAATTAAGGTTTTTTAGCATTTGGATTCGAATGGTGTCAATTAAACTATCTATAATCATCATGTTATCTTATATGGGGGTACTAAAGTAGCATTCGCTTATAAGTTTCGATGCTAATTTCTCTCATATTTGAATTTTATAAATAAAGGGTGCTAAGACATGTGAATGCGACTGCAAATTAATTATGATTTAATGTAATTATTAAATAATTAGAAGTTTGTCCAAGAAAAATGACAATTGACAAATGAAAAAACATCACTCAATAAGATATACCTTATTCGAAAATATATCAAGTTATAACATTATTGTAAATGAAGAGTGCTAGGCTTTTTTTGTTTCCTAAGAAGTGCTAGGTTATTTATGTCTAAATAAACTTGACTCTAAATTAATCGGAATCTAGTGTAATTATGAGATATTGCTTAACCAATATAGCTAAAAAAAATCTGTTATTCAACAATTACACGTCTAGGAACCGTTGATTAGCATAAGTCTAATGATCATTGTATGTACTTCCAAAAAAAATGATCATTGTATGTTTGTATACAAAAAAAGATCTGGGCTTATGGGTGGACACTGGTATATCAAAATAAAAACTAGGCCCTGAACTTCTAGCACTCTTTAGGGTGGCTAGCCATGGCCCCAAGTTTCGATAAAAAGCTTTTTTGTTGTTAAAATGACAGAAAGGCTCAGTGTCATGGCCAACCCTTGTATAGGGCCATGACTTGGGTAAAGGGCCAACCTTAACTATCCTTAGGATTTTTGTCCCTTTTTCAAACACATCAATGGTTGTTGGTGGTAAAGCCATTAAGTTTGTTTAGCTCTTAGAAAGGGGAGGGGGGGGGGGGGGGCGGTGAGCAGTCGGCAGATAGTTGGGCTGTCTCACTGGTTAAGGTATGTATCAACACGCCTTCTAGGGCTGCCCCCTTTGGCCCTAGGTTGGTAAGTCCCAAGATCCTTTTGTTAACTCATTATTAATAATCCTAAACCATTTTCCCTCTCCGAGTTGAGGGGGTCACCTGGGCTAGCGGCAGCTATGCCCCGGGGTTCCGTTGTGTGTTCCTTACTAACATTTTGGCTTAATGTTTGCTTGTTCAGATCGAACATCAAATTGGCTGACTTGATCGGGAGAGCCCATTCAAGTGCCACACGGATGAGCCTTAAGCGAGAAAAGACTTAGGCTTAGTTTGGCATTGAGGTTGCAATTTGAAAAAGCTTGGTTTGGAAAAAGTGCTTTTGAGAAGTGCTTTTTTAAATTGTGGTAGAAAAATGTAGATAATGTTTGGTATTGCTGTGAAAAAATGGGGTTGAAGGATAAAATGTCTAAAAATGCTATAATAGTTAAAAAGGAAAGAAAAATAATTAGGGGATTTTAGTCATTTAAGCACTTTTGAAACGCAAAAGCACCTAAGGATCAGCTTCTCGGGTTGGCTTGACTTTTGCGTTCAAAATAAGCTTTTGACACAAACCAGGATTTATTTGGTATTGCGTTTGGGTTCAAAAGCAACTTTTTTATCTCCAAACGCAATGCCAAACCAGGCCTTAGTCCGTGACATTTGGTACCAGAGTCGGCTCTGGGGGTACTAGCAATGTGCCACTGAGGATAGTGGGCCCTCTTTGAAGTGGGAAAGGAGGTCACATTCATCTCTTTGTGTGGGGATGAGCCATGAATCCCACATCGGCTGTGTACTAGAGTTATTCTTGGAATATAAGTGTTCACACCACTTGAAGCTAGGGTCCACAATGGTTGCATTAAAGAGAAAAGTAGAGAGATATTGTGAGCCAATCTCGGGTGAAAGAGATCGAGACAACCCAGCGGGAGTTGTTCGAGCAAATGAGGACCCTGGGAGGGGAGACCAGGGAAGCCATACAGGCCCTCAAAACTGATCTCGAGAAGCTCAAAGAGAAAGTGAGCTTCTTGGTGTTATCGGTGGGCAACACAGGATCAGGTGCGATTGAGAGGCCAAAGAGAGTTAAAGTGCCCAAACCCCGACAATATTAGGGGGCAAGGGATGCTACTGAGTTGGAGAATTTCTTGTTCGACATCGAACAATACTTTAGGGCCATGCACACCGACTCAGAGAAGGAGAAGGTGTGCTTGGCAGCCATATACCTTTCCGGTCATGCTAAGTTGTGGTGGCGTTCCAAATTCACAGATGGGGAGTGCCCCATTAAGATGTGGGGTGAGTTCAAGCAGGAGATCAAGAATCAGTTCTACCCCGAAAATTTGAAATACATGGCCCGGAAGAAGCTTCGTGAGTTGGAGCAGACGGGGTCGGCGAGAGACTATGTAAAGACCTTATCAACATGTTGGATATAAGGGACATATTAGAGAAGGACAAGATGTTTTTATTTCCTTGAGGGCCTCAAGTCTTGGGCCAAGATCGAATTGTTAAGACAGAAAGTACAAGATGTGGCTACGGCTATGGCGGCGGCCGAATGCCTTAATGACTACAGTGAGAGCTTTTTAAAGCGTAAGAGCCCACCATCAAGCAACGGTGGAAATAATTCTTTCAATGGGTGAAGGCCCACAAAGATGGGCAAGAGCTCAAGAGGGGGAGCGGAACAAGTACCCAATCCTTCTCATTTTCGACCTCTTTGATCGGTTGAGCAGTGCTAGGTACTTCTCGAAGTTGAATTTGAGATTCGGGTATCATCAAGGCAAAATTATCGAGGGAGATAAGCCAAAGACCACTTGTGTGACCCAGTATTCCACGACTTCCTTGACAAGTTCGTGGTGATCTACTTAGATGATATTGTAGTGTACAGTTCCACCTTGGAGGAGCATCGTGAGCGTCTAAGAATGGTGTTTGAGCGACTACGGGCTTATTAAACTTTATGTGAAAAGAGAGAAATGTGCATTTGCTAAGACTCGGATTAAATTCCTTGGCCATATAGTTGAGCAGGGTAGCCTTAGAATGGATATGAAGAAAGTAAATGCCATCAAGGAGTGGCCAACTCCCAAGAACATCAGTGAGTTGCGTTCCTTCTTAGGGCTTGCCAACTACTATCGGCAATGTGTAGAGGGGTACTCTAAAAGGATAATAGTGCTTACAGAGTTGCTCAAGAAGGGTCAAGGATGGAATCAGAGCTTCGGCTGTTAGGAGGCTTTCGAGAACTTGAAAAAGACGATGATGACAGACCCTGTGTTGGCCTTTCCCGATATTGAAAAGCCTTTTGAGGTAGAGACAGATGCTTCCGATTTTGCACTCAAGAAGGTCATCCAGTGACCTTTGAGAGTCGAAAATTGAATGAAGCGGAAAGAAAATACATTGCCCAGGAGAAAGAGCTATTGGTAGTTGTTCATAGCATGCGAGTATGGAGGCATTACTTGCTTGGGTCAAAGTTTGTAGTAAGAACATACAACACAGCAGTCAGTCACTTCTTGACCCAACCAAACTAACGGCCAAGGAAGCAAGGTGGTAAGAGATGTTGGCCGAGTTTGATTTTGCCTTTGAGCACAAAGCCGGGAAGGTTAACCAAGTAGCAGATGCTTTAAGCCAGAGGGCAGAGCTTGCTACTTTGAGAAGGATAGCACCAATGTTGACCAGCAAGGCAACTTAAGAAATCAGAAGAGAAACCCTCCGGATTTTGCACTCGGGGAAGTCTTACTTCAAGAAGGTCATCCAGTGACTTTTGAGAGTCGAAAATTGAATGAAGCGGAAAGAAAATACATTGCCCAGGAGAAAGAGCTATTGGTAGTTGTTCATTGCATGCGAGTATGGAGGCATTACTTGCTTGGGTCAAAGTTTGTAGTAAGAACAGACAACACAGCAGTCAGTCACTTCTTGACCCAACCCAAACTAACGGCCAAGGAAGCAGGGTGGCAAGAGATGTTGGACGAGTTTGATTTTGCCTTTGAGCATAAAGCCGGGAAGGTTAACCAAGTAGCAGATGCTTTAAGCCAGAGGGCAGAGCTTGCTACTTTGAGAGGGATAGCACCAATGTCGACCAGCAAGGCAACTTAAGAAATTCGAGCCTTGATAGAAGACGAATTGAAGAGAAACCCCCAAGACTCAACTTTGATGGATCTAGCAAGAGAGGGAAAATCAAAGTTCTTTTGGGTGGAGAATGGGCTGCTTTTGACCAAGGGCCCTCGAATATATGTCCCAAAGTCTGGGGACTTGCGGCAGAAATTAATGCGGGAATGCCATGACACACCATGGGCGGGTCATCCATGGTGGAGGCGCCATGTGTGGATAAAACTGTGAGACCCATTGGCCGGGGATCCAATGGAGCCAAAGCGGACAATACCTCACAAGTTGATGTGGACCGTAACATTCGGAGGGATTAGGACTCGAGGAAGTTAGTTGGGAGAAAGTCCTTTAACTGCAAGCCTTCTAGCAGAAGATTGAAGAATTTCTAGCAATAAAGTCGACGAAGTTGTCGATAGATTGAGTGGGGGAGGATGTCATGGCCAACCCTTGTATAGGGCCATGACTTGGGTAAAGGGCCAACCTTAACTAGCCTTAGGATTTTTGTCCTTTTTCAAACACATCAATGGTTGTTGGTGGTAAAGCCATTAAGTTTGTTTAGCTCTTAGAGGAGGGTGAGCAGTCGGCAGATAGTTGGGCTGTCTCACTGGTTAAGGTATGTATCAACACACCTCCTAGGGCTGCCCCCTTTGGCCCTAGGTTGATAAGTCCCGAGATCCTTTTGTAAACTCATTATTAATAATCATAAACCATTTTCCCTCTCCGAGTTGAGGGGGTCACCCGGGCTAGCGGTGGCTATGCCCCGGGGTTCTGTTGTGTGTTCCTTACTAACATTGTGGCTTAATGTTTGCTTATTCAGATTGAATATCGGATTGACTGACTTGATCGGGAGAGCCCATTTAAGTGTCACACGGACGAGTCTTAAGCGAGAAAAGACTTAGTTCGTGACACTCAGCCTGCCTGATGTTGGGCGCATTTTAAGTTTTAACTATCTTTTTTTTTTTTTCAAGAGAAAGTTGCTGAAGCTACCAAATATCCAACAAGTATTTACTGAATATGATTACTTGAATATAATTAATTGATTGGCTTTTCTATCAAATATTGAATGCCTAATCAAATTCATTTGTTTCTATTACAATGAACTCTTCTTCTAGAACAGGGAAAGGCAAGGAGAGATCAACTAAAATGTAAAATCCCCTGTAGAAAGGCCCATTCCTCTCACCCATTTCAGTTCACCCTGACAAAGATTAGGGATCTAAAAATATAGAGAATTAGATATTATAAATTGAACTAGGAAAACCTGGTTATCAATGTCTTTCTCAAGTAATATATTCATCTGATGCACATGATCATGCCTGAAAAAAAAAATGCTCCAAAATACTGCCATCGACCCCTGCTACATTTCTTCCATAATTTCTACAAAATAAAAGAACAAGAACCAAAAGATGATATATGTCATAGTCAATTCTATTCTTCTGATGCACATGATCATGCCTGAACAATGCTCGAATTTCACACTGAGTAACATATGCATTAACCATTAGAGGAAAAAAAAAGATGATATATAATAGTGTAAAATAAGGGATTTTGTATCGCTTTCAATTACCTTCACACAAATAAGTAATAAATTCAATGTAGTGAAGCTGTTGAGAAAGAAGTTCAAAACACATCATCCAGGCATGAACTAATGCCAATCCTCATTTAGATTGGTAGAAACAACACTCACATGATTGCCTGAAGGGATATGAACATTTTTTAACTTGGATCTTTTTTTTGAAATTTCCAGACATTCTGATTTCATTTAAATTCATTTTCTTTAAAAAATCAAAATACAGCTTGTGAAATCCAGGGCATAATGTATCTCATTCTTAAGCATGCTGCTTTGCCAAAGAAAAACAAAATGGAAAACAAGGTAGAACGGAAAATGAACTTCCAAACATTGGTCAAATCTAACATATCTAAAAGTTATGAGTTAACAGATGAAGGTAGGATCATTGTCGCTTCATGAGAGTTTTAATTTATATGTCAAACAAAAAAATGGAAAAAAAAAGAAGAAAAAGGAAAAACAATGTAAAATTAAAATTCAAGTTTAATTTACTTTGCCTAGTTAATAGCTGGGCTGAGCTGAGCCTGAGCATAAGAAAAAGGCTCAATCTGCTTAATTGGGAGAGAATTTGTATTGCATGCTTAACTAATTGAGAGAGTGAAGTCTTCATATAAAACAGGTCAAGGCTTAGATTCTCTAAATAAGGAGGATTAACAAGACCTGTTTTATATGAAGACTTCACTCTCTCAATTAAAATCCCCTGCAAAAAGGATGTTCTTTACCCAAATTCAACCTGACAAAGCTTAGATTCTCTAAATAAGGAGGATTATCAAGTATCAACAATGTCTTTACTAGTAGAATCCATATTCTGCTCTATGTATCAACAAGACCAAATCTCTAAACAGAGTCAATATCACTGATAAACTGATCTGATTGTATGATCGCGTCTGAAATACTCCAAGATAATACTGCCATGGAATATACATAAACAGTCACAGTTCCCTCACCTTTACGGTTAGCTAATTAGCTCCATAGACAACCAAAGCACCATGGACTAAAAAATTGGCAATAGCCAATAAGACCATCAAGGACTTCAGAAATCCAGAAATCCCATGATTCCTCATCCCGCAAGTGCCACATGCAGCTACTTTGTTATCCATATCTAAAACAATCAGTTAGAACCAAAGCTCGTCAGAAGTTCCATTTATACATTTTGATTCAGATACATTGATTACCAAAGGATTAAAAGACAGATAAAGGTTTTCATTTGCTTTCAGTTACCTTCACTCACAAAATTTGAGCTTAGCATTAGTGGAGCTGTTGAGAAAGAAGTTCAGGACACATGCAGGCCTTTCAGCCTCAATGCTTGACATCCACCGTTTAAGTTTTATCTTTAGATACTTTAAATTAGCAAATGGCAACCGGTACACGTCCAGCAAGGAAGGAAACTTGGCAAGAGCCTTAAGATAAGACATAAAAAATGGTTATATGAGATGGGAAAAGGAAACCTTTGAGAAAATAACTCAGAAGTTTTAATACAAGAGGCAATTCATCTCTGTCTAATAACATTCAAAAAGTACCAAATTGAGAATGCATAAGGAATCGAAAGAAAGTGAACAATTCTCTGCATTGCCTTCCAAATGTAATACTGACAAAAATCAAAGACAAGATTTAACTAAGCAATTGCCAATATCCACCAGTAAAATAGATGACTGTCAGTAAAATCTACAGCCATAGGCATGGTATAATGAAATAGCCAATCCTATTTACACTTGGAGATGCAACATCCACACTATTGCGTGAAGGAATAAGAACTTGTTTTAGCTTGGATTTTGAATATTCAATTTCCCAGCATTCATATTTCTTTCAAAAGATCATTTCCTCAACATTTTACAAACCAAAGACAGTCTACAATCGAGATGAACATGATGGGAGAGAACTTAAAATAAAAAACAGATTATGAAATCCAAGGCATAACGTATCCTCAAGCAGCTCTTCTGCCAAAAAAAAGTAATAAGGAGAAGGAAAACTAACTTTTAAACCATTACAAATTTTACATAATTTGTAGCACAAGACAAACGATCACCTTTCCATAGAAATCAAAACCAACAACAGAAATAAGGGATTGATAGAGAGTTGTGCAAATCCTCTCTGGCTTGACTTTACTTTCAATGCAACCTCATAATGGTTAACAAAGATACTTCGGCAAAAACACTCATCATGCTATAGTATATAAAATCAGATATCACATCAGATTGATTATATAAAATGGCAGGAAGAATGAGTTAAAAGAACTCACCTGAACTGTTTCTATTGATAATGTGAGAGATCTCACATGACGAAACTCCTTAAAAGTGTTGATCAAACGATGAACATGCTCAGGATATATATATCAAAATACAGTTCAACAAGCTCCTCATCTTCCTCGACTCCAGAGATGTACGTATTAAGTATATCAAAATATGCATCATCAATAGAAGCAAGGTCATGTGACGAGCAAACCGCAGGAGCATAAAATGTTCAATATGTATATATTGTAGCAAACTTATAATATAACTGAGATCAATATGGATTCAGATGTTTTTAACTATAACCAAAAGTTGTTATGACTTAGCAATTTGGACTTTAATTATTCAAAGTGAAGATTTACTTTTGAGGGAATGATCATTGGTTTTCTTGTTTGGGCTGAGGTTACTTTAGCTGAGATTTTGGGATGCTTAAAATTCTTTGGGCTTGGGCGATCGGAGAGAATAGGCCATAGAGGGTCGAAAGTTAAAACTAGTTTTCTGGGCTGATTATAGGCTACGTTTCTATCAAAGGCTTCTATTGCTAAAATAAAATTACAGAGGGACTAAATAAAATATAGATGGGGCTTGGGCACATTTACTCTTCACCCAAGCCTTCAAACTATTCCAAGGGAATGAAGAGATCAACAAACAGCTAATATCCCTGCAAAAAGGAACTTTCTTTACACATCTCATTCCATTTCACCTTGACAAAGCTTAAGGGTCTCGAAATAAAGAGGATTAGATATTATACATTGAACTAGGCAAAAACCTGTTTTTCAATATCAATGTCTTTGCAAAGTACTAGTATTCAGGCTCTGCTCCATATACCAACAAGACCAAATCTCTAAACTGACTCAATTCTATTAATCTGATGTATAATCATGATGGAAAATTCTGCAAGATAACTGCCATGGCCTCAGTACAATTAATTTTAGAGGGACTTTCCCAAATCTTGCACTTGCCACAGCTGCAGTTTTGTTGCCAATATCTAAGAAATCAATTGCAAAACAAGGCTCACTAGAAATATCAATTTCCACATTTTGAATCAGACATATACATCAACCATTATCTATATCTATACTATATTAAAAAGTACGTTCACCTGTAAAACTTTTGAATTGCCCATTATAACCTTATTTGTCAAATATATTTCTGTTTTGCCATTCTACAATTAATATTATTATGAATAAAATTTAATTTGTGAATTTTAGTCTTATTTCGGCTGTCTTCTCTTTGGTTTTGCATATTAATAATACAATTTCAAAGCTGAATACTTCTCTTACTGTAGACATGGAGGCCGACCGGACTACTACTCTTTTTATTCTTATCAAATTAAAATACTTAGTAATATATATATATATAAAGTTTTCCTCATCAAAAACCATTTTCTATACCTCATCCTCTACCTCTCTATCCCGTAAGTTATTTTTCTCTCTTCTTTTTTTCGTTTTGTAATTTTTGATTTGATTTTCCATCCCTATGTTTTATTTGAAATTTGTCTTAGGTGAAAGTAAAAGAAAAAAAGTTCACTCGCAGGGCATAAATCCTTTACCAGTGACTAGCAGCAGAGCCTAATAGGCGCTTTCTCATAATTTGCTCTTCTCGGTTCTCACTTCACACCCAGGTATCGAAATTGCTTCTTCTCCTTCTTCTTGTCCATTTGAAAGATGGAATTTTGTTGATGTTTGAAGCATCCTTTTTCAATGGGTAGATTTCAAAAGGTTAATACGCTTTGGAATTCTCTTTAAAATTGGTAATATTATTCAACTTTATACTGATTTTTGCTTAGAAATTATCCTTCCCTTTTGTAATTGATAGTCGATACTTTGTTATTCAACTTTATCCTTCCCTTTTGTAATTGATAGTCGATACTTTGTTATTCACTTTATACTGATTTTGCTTAGAAATTATCCACATTTTTAGGTTAGCTAAAGCTAAATAAAGAAACCCAACACTTATACTAATTCAGAGGATATACAAACTGTGTAAATGTCTAACTTTTGTTTTTTGATTTACTTTGTCTTTTTATTTTTTCTTTTTTCTTTTCTTTTCACTTTTTAAGTTACATATATGTCTCCTTTAGATAACTATTGTTCTCTGTTGATAATTTAAGTAGAACAAACTTATTGTTGATTCTGCTTTAAGGTCACTATTTTCTTAATTCTAGAAATATAGAAATAAATCTGCCCTTGTGCCCCCTTGGGTTTCAGGAGTGAATTATCGTTGCTTGGTTGATTTACGACAACCATCGATTTGTCAACAGGATGTCATTAATCAAATGCAGTTAGGACATTGATTTGCTGGACATTAGGAATCCGATGAGTTCCTTCGAAGGTAATCGTTATATCAACACATCTTATGAGGGTTTAGTTGCCTTATTTGTTTTATGACTATATTGCTTTTTGTTCTTTAATTTGGTATATACAACCTACTTATTTTTGTATTGTTGCCCTCTGTTTTAGTAGACTGCAAACATGAGACCGGTCTTTTGTAATTGTGTCTCTCTTTTTTTTGTAATTTTATTTAGACCCTCTGATTAATTGAGTTGTATCTGCTCTCTTTATTACTGACTAAGGTTTTTCTAAAAATTACATGGAGAAATAACATACCTTCATAAGAGATCAGTAAACTGGTGGAAGGAACCTTCTAATAACATTGCGGATAAATGTGACTTACTATTAGAGAACTTCAAGTAAAAAATGATGTATTATAGTTTTATTTATCAGATTTAATGTTTGGTCACTCACACGGTTTCTGCCATTTATTTGCAATGGAGAACCGATCAGGACTATTGTATAAGAATCTGCTCTCTCACAGTTGAATAGGCCTTGCTTCAAATGTAACCTAGGCCAATATTAATCTTTGCAGGAATGGATGCAAAAGCTTATGGAGGTGAGACCACGAAAATCGAACTGATTTCTGTCTATTTCCTCTTTTTCTTTTGCAATTAAACATGTTGTGATAGTTGCTCCTTTATTGTTGAAATTGTTTGTTAATCAATGCTCATCAGCAGCTTCAAAAAATTATGCACTATTTTGTTTAACTTGATTTTATTTTTTGCGTGTTTGTATGAGCTAGAAAAGTTGCTAATTATAAGGCTCAAAAGGAATTGATTCCTGACCAACAGAATATTGAAGTAAACACAGATTAACGAGAAAACTTTGCTTGATTTGTTGAAAATGGAGCCGACTGTTACAAAGGTACATTATATGGAGTTTATGGAATAGATTAAGGACATGGGGAGTCTTCAGGGTTACAAGGCTATATTTTACTAGCTTTTGACAATGTTGTTCCAATTATTTAAGGCAAATATGTGCTAAGAATTCACGTTTTGTTCTTACTCTTCTTCTGTTTTGTTTTCTGGATTCTTTTTGTAATATTTGTAATATGTGTTAATTGATGTTTTTTCAAATTTAAAAAATATAACTTTCTTAGGGGAACCCATGGGTAGAGCAATGTTGTTGGTACATAGGATGAAGCCAGAATATTGGAAGTGGCAGTCTTGGTTGCCCCCAGCATCTAACATGCCCGCTTCTCCACCATGGATGTTAATGTTGTCTCTGAGCAAGAAAATATTGAGTTTGAAGAGTTCATAGAAACGTTAGAAGGTATATTTTGAGTTTCACTGCTATAGCTCTCTAAATTAAGCATCGAGAGTGCATTGATTAAATTAATTAATTTTTGTAATTCCTTTTGTAAGGAGGAATTGTTGAATTGAGGTCATTGCATTGAGTTCATTGTTTCTTTTCCTTTGTTGAAAATCCAGAGTACTTCTGCTCTTCTTTTGCAGTAAATGTCTTCATTCTTGCAACTTGATATTGTTGAAGGCTGTGGTAACATAGAAGAAACCAGTTTGTGCTCTGTGTGTGAGGATTAAATGTCTAGGAAAGTTGAAATTCTGAAGCAAGTTACATTTAACATATTTCAGAGCTCTTTGTCATTCAAATAACTATGTATATGAGAATTTGTTAATATGTGAATGAGAGAGAAAAAATGCAAGTTACATATCACGTAGTGAACATATCAGCTCTCTCTTCCCCTCACACTTTAGTTTTCAAGTTGAAAATGCAAAGCAACATGAAAACCTATGGTGCTAAGTACTATGTGAGTTTACTTTGATCAGATTAAAGGTTTGACAGTAATGGTAACATTATTAATTTGTTCTGAAAATTTTATAATGCCCAAGGATCATAATATGTTAGACTTGATGCTACATTTTAGAATTTTATGGCTCTTATTATGTTGACGAGATTTTCCATCTTTTAGTTCTCTTTGCACATTGATAGCTATTCACGGTTATAAGCGTATGCGGATCTAACAATTTTGCAATTTTCTTTTTTTTCATCACCATGGCTGGCAGGTTGAAACCAAGGGCAGATGATTTAACTCTTACAAAGCCCTATATGTGGAGTTGACAAGATGAAAAGGGTATCTTTTGACCCAATAGATGTAGAAGAAACAAAGTTTTTTTTTTTTGGAAAAAAATAAAACAAAGTTGCTATAGTTGTACTTAAGTAATTATTTGTACTTAATTTTGTTTTTTGAAGAAAACATTATTTGTACTTAATTAATACCATATTATACGGCCTTGAATGTAAACATGTATGAATGGTTAGATTTCAAGATAAATTATCTACTAAAAAAATTTCTGAAATTCAAATGCGATATGAATTGTTAGATTTCAAGATAAATTATCTACTAAAAAAGAAATTAAAAGGACATGTGTATCAACTCCTCCTGAGGTTTTTTTTTTCTTTTTTTCTTTTCTTGGGGACCCTCAACATAGCTTCGTGTGAAACCTCTACAGCTCTTCTACCGAACCAAGCTATACTTTTACCGAACAACATAGCTTCGTGCGAAACCTCTACAGCTCTTCTACCGAACCAAGCTATACTTTTACCGAACAACATAGCTTGGTGCTGCTTCTCAGGAAATTTGAATCCAATTGTTTATGCATTACAAGAATTTGTTTCAATGTATTTTGATAATATACTAAGCTTTAACTTCTAATTAATATATTCATTGTTATTTAGAAATTTGTTTGGATAATATACTAAGCTTTCGCTTCTAATTAATAATATTCATTATTATTTAAATATTTATTTTAATTAAATATTTGTTTTGATAATATACTAAGCTTTCACTTCTAATTAATATCTATTATTATTTAAATATTTGTTTAATTGAATATTTTGATTTCTTATTATTTTCAAGTATTTAAAAATATATTTTTTCACACGCGTTGTACCACGTGCAACGCACGTGAAGGTGAAAACTAGTAGGATAAAAAGACTGATAAAAGTAAGTTTAAAGTCAATGTCACTGTCTTCATATTACTTACAGTAACATTAACACACAAAATTTGAAATTAGAAGAGCTTCTGAGAAAGTAGTTCAGGACACATGCAGGTAGGTGAAGGATTAAGACCGACGCCACTTAACCCGACGTAATAATTACGACCGTAGATTTTGGCGGGACATAATGTGAGCCATTGATTGTGTTGAAATCAGAGAATTTTTGACCATTGACTTAACAAGTTAAGGTAAAAAGTAGAAGAAAGAGAAAATATGAAAATTTGTCAAATCATTTTGGGAACTGTGATGGTTGTAAAAGCTGAACGAATAACGACAAAATTACAAACCATAAAATTTCTTTTAAAAAATAATTTTAAATAAACTTTTGGTTGGCTGGCAAAGAAATCTGGATTTAATAATTTTAAATAAATAAATAAAACAATCCAAATTGATTCTCTCCCTAGCCAAAACAAATCGAATGTCTCCTTTTTTTTTTCAGATTTTCTAAGAACTCCCAAGAACACTATGAACTTCAAAGCCTAAAACAACTCTAAAGGCCTTAAATAAAGATCAACTAAAAATCAAAAAACAAAAATAAGCCTAAAAACCGAAAGTTCTAACTTTCTTAGAAGATTTGGTGGTTTTTGATGGAGATTTGGGTTTCTTAGTAGTGCAAGCTTTTTTCACTCTTCTTGGACAAAAGAATAAGGTAATGTTCGGCAAGGTGCTACCGTGAGCAACGGTGACGCCGGCGAGAAGATTTCCCAGTTCTTCATTGTTCCTCACTACAAATAAAAAATTATGCAATTCTAAATTATCAAAGATTAAAATTTTATTTAGTGTAAACAATCACTATCTAGTAAAAAAATAGAAGAAAGAGAAGTCTGAGTAAAGATCCATGCTTAAAAATGAAAAGACAAAAAAAAAAACTCAAGCGGTGGTTCTATTTTAAGCATTGTAAGTAAAGTATTTTGGAAGGAGAGAGTGAGAGAAATGGAAGACTAAAAGGTTATATTAATAGTCTCAATCTTCCAAGGTGATGGAATAAAATTTGTTGACAAATGGATTCATTCTTTAGTGGGTTGGTGGTGATTTTTATTTTGGGGTTTATAATGAAGTTTCTGGTGATGTTCTTGTGTTTATTTTGTTCTTCATTAAAAGATAGCTTTGATCTTTGAAAGGAAGTGAGAAAAAATTTAAAATTGTTTGTGGAAGAAAGGAAAGGAAAGTAAAGGTTACAAAGGACAAAAATTGTTTGGTATTACCCACTTTATTAAAAGCAAGCCACTGTAGCTGAATAGAAAGTTTTTTTTATTGTTTTACACAATTTTCTTAATGACATTTGTATCATTTTTAGATTTTGTAATTTAGATTTTGATTAATATTTACATTTTCATTTTAAATCATTACGAAAAAATTGTATTATTAGAAATAGTTGATTGAGACCTTCAAAACAAGACCAATATTGAATATGTTTTTTCAAATATTTTTAATAATTAATTTTAAGACTTATTTTTGGGGTTAAAATTCAACAATCTAATAAAAAAAGTTAAATTAAATTCACTTACATTAAGATAAAATTACAACGTAAATCAAGTTAAAAATAAAATAAATTACACTAGAGATTAAAAAGAAAATAAATTAAACTAGAGATTAAAAAAAATAAATTACAAAAACAACTAAACATGATAATACTAGTAGACAATTAAAACAACTAAACATGAGAATACTAGTAGACAATTACAATTTAAAATAAGTTTCATTCGGTCTGTTTTATAGGATGATGTATAGCATTAGATAAAACTAATACAACATATTTATGTACAAACCACAAAACCTCAAACTAATACCTTATATTTTGGCAAAAAAAAAAACTAATACCTTATATAATTTGCCTTAAACACAATTTTGGGGCAAAATTGAAGTCAATTGGGGTAAGAGGTTTAACATGATTTAACTATCAAACTTTAAGGTTGACTATCAATATTTGGGGTTTGACCAAGCATATACAATGAAATGTTTTTTGTGGTTTGACTATTGAACTTTGGGGTTTGACTATGCTTGTACAATGATGTTTTTTTGTGGCTTGACCATTAAAATTTGTGGTTTGACTATCGAACTTTGGGGTTTGATCATCATCTTTTGGAGTTTGACTATGCATGTACAATGATATTTTGTGGTTTAACTATTGAATTTTGGGGTTTGACCATGCATGTACAATGATGTTTTGTGGTTTGATTATTGAATTTTAGGGTTTGAACATGCATGTACAATGATTTAATGTTTTTTGTGGTTTTACTATCGAACTTTGGGGTTTGACCATCATCTTTTGGAGTTTGACTATGCATGTACAATGCTATTTTGTGGTTTGCCTATTGAATTTGGGGGTTTGACCATCATCTTTTGGAGTTTGACTGTGCATGTACAATGCTATTTTGTGGTTTGACTATCGAACTTTGGGGTTTGACCATCATCTTTTGGAGTTTGACTATGCATGTAAAATACTATTTTGTGGTTTGACTATTGAATTTGAGGGTTTGACCATCTTCCTTTGGGGTTTGACCATGTATGTACAATGATGTTTTGTGGTTTGACTATTGAATTTTGGGGTTTGACCATGCATATACAATGATTTAATGCTTTTTGTGGTTTAACTATCAAAATTTGGGGATTGACCGTGCATATACAATGAACCGACGCTTGATTAGTCGGTCTTAACTCTTAATCAGTTGGTTCGATCAGTTTGTTAATAAACCAAATTTCCCACTTCTTCGTAAAAATTAACAAAAAAATTTAAAAAACTTTTAACTTTTTTTTACTTAATATTTAAAATTATTTATTTAAACATTAATGACTAAAAAAATTTATTAACATAAAAAATTTAAAAATTATAATAATGAATATCAGTTACTACTTTATTATTAATTATAATTCATTGACTATTATCTCATTACTAGTGTTAGCTTATGAGTTAATATTAATTACTACACTGAGAATGTAGCTTTTAGACTCCACAAGCGGGTTAAAAGGTTGATAAGTACCCTCATTTCAGAATTAATTAGATTTTTAATATTTCAATCTAGTCCCTAAGGAGACACATGTCACCCTTCTAACCCGGCACTTGCAGTCTGTTAAACTTCACTGACAATGGACTAGATAATAACTATTAGTTTTTACATATTTCTTTAAATCTAATCACTTAAACACTTATGTATTTCCTTGGAAATAGGGTATCATCAATATAATTTATAAAGGTGAAAATCACTGGCGGTCCCTCTACTATACCAAAATGTGCATTTTGGTCCCTCTACAAAAATTCCGAGCAATGCATATACAATGACATATTTTTTTAGTTTGACTATTGAAGTTTGGGGTTAAACCATCATCATTTAGGGTTTTACCATACATGTACAATGGTGTTTTTGGATAACAATGCTTTAAACGATTAAATATAATATTTTGCCAAAAAAAACGATTAAATATAATATAAATCAATGGAATATTATTTAGATATATGGATTGATTGTAATTAAATTTAAAAATACATGCATATTACATATAAGTAGTATTAAAATGAGGGTAAAATTTCTAAATGTAATTCCCCCTTTTGTAATTTAGCTAGTTGCTATTTCTTTTTTTTTTACCAAAAGTTGCTATTTCTTTTTTTTTTTTTACCAAAAAATGCTATTTCCTTTTTAATAATTAATTAATTATGATATCTATCAATTAGTCATTATTCTTTGGTCTAACGTATTGGTGGACTCTCCAAATTTTATTGCCATGTTAATTTTTATTTTCAATGATGTCATATCATAGATATATGGATGATACCAATAGAACTAATCTAATTTAACAAAATAAATCTCGCATTATAATATTTTATTTGGTGAAAACGTATTTTATTACTTACACATAAGTCAACACTCAAATATTAACTCATCTAACTCATGTAAGGCTCATATGCCTAATATTAATAAATTTCATGCTTAGAAATTTGAAATCGTGAACAAAATATAATAAATTGATAATAATTAAATGAATAATTAAGAATAATGTGCCCATTCACCTCAAATTAGTAATATAAATAAATTATAAATGATTTAATGTATATTTTTTGGTAGAAAAATTTAAAAGAATTATGCCTAATATGACTAATAGCTCAAACTTTTAGTATTCATTCGATTTTAGTATTTATCTCAGATAGCAAATATATAGTAATAACATTTATAAATTTGAACCAAGTGGTTTGGTAAGTAATTCGGCACTTATTCCACTAAGTAAACTCTCAAAATTAAGTATTGTGAATTGAGAAAATCATTGTTAGGAGAGTTTTACCTCGTAGTGGGTTGACTCGATTCGAACAATAATTAACTTTTAAATATACCAAAAAAAATATTTAGGAATTTGAAATGTGTAATTACTAAATACTTATATTTGGAGAAGACATATCTCTATCAATTAAAAAATAGTAAGTCAAGAAGTATTATATGTCCTTATCCATTATCCTAATTTATCTAAATCTAAATTCTTATATATTTTTGGCCAAAAAAATTCTTATATATATTTTTTGGGCACTAAATCTAAATTCTTATATATAGGAGTATATCTTATATATATTAGGTAAAGATTAGTCCAATGCAAGATGTTGCTTGCTAGTATTTTAAGTATCTATATAATTCTTAATTTTTTGGCCAAAAGTAAAATTTTTCCCAATTGTAATAGCAACAAAACCGATATTTTAAGTTTTTACACAGATTTGATTTTGGTTTTTGTTAGTATTAGAATCTAAAATAAAATTGTGTTTCGTCGTTTTAAAAAAAAAAAAAAAAAAAAAAAAAAAAAAGCCTTAACACCAGCAATCTAACGTCCCTGATGGAAAGAAGGTGGGTCATGACATGACAATAGAAGCTCGCTCTGGTGTTGCAGATTCAAATGGCGCGCAGCTCGAGAGTACACTGTTCATTTTATGCCGGTTGTATTTTCCACTAAACGACAAAAACCTTTACAAAAGGTTTCCCGGTATTTACATTTGGACCAAACTTACTTTTATTCATTACAGACGGTCAGAAGTTATTGGGGCACAATCCAACGGCTCCTATGTCCTGCGAAGTTCTGACGTCGTGTCAGAACTACGTCGGATTGTATAATCCACCATGCAGGTATTTGAACCTTTTCACTTCGCAGCAATCCTGAAGGCTTTATCTTTAGATACTTTAGATTAGCAAATGGCGACTGGCTGTCATCCAGCAAAGAAGGAAACATGGCAAGCACCTAAAGACATAAAATAGTTATTACAGATTGGAAACTAAAACTTTTCAGAAAATGAAATCATAAATTTCAGTTATAGCTTGATCTTCCATTGTGCAAGCATACCAAGTAAACATGCCCAGAGAACATACAGGCGAAAAAAGAAAAAGAAAAAAAAAGCCCCAGAGAACATGAAATGAATAATAGCTGAGTGTAAATGGATTTTCAGCTCAAAAATGAAGTATCAGCCAAAATCTGACCTATATACATCAAAGGACAAAGATATAGGATATCTTTTAACAAAGAAGTCATTAAAGACACTACTGTAGCAAATCTTTATTCCTACATATGTCATCTCATTATCAATAAAAAGCCTTTTACCTCTGTCTAATAACATATAAAATGTTCCCTTACGAGAGTGCATAAGGTAAAAAAGACAGTTAACAGTTCTCTCTAGTGCCTCACAAACATTATACTGAAGAAAATCAAAGCCAGACATTTGACCAAGCAAATACATCCACCATTTGTGTTGAAAAGAAATAAAGAATTACATCATGATATATAAATCAACCACACACATAGCGATGAATGCAAACCCCTATGTAATAGTATATAAAATCGGCAATCACTTATCACATATCGGATTAGATGGATTATATAAAATGGCATAATGAGTTGAAAGACTTTACCTCCACTGTATCCAATGATAATGTGAGATATTTTGCATGACAAATCGCCTTAAAAGCATTGATCAGAAGGAGAACATGCTCACGGTACATATCATCATAGCCAGACTTGTAGGAATTATATATATCAAAAAAGGCATTATCAACAGAAGCATGGTCATCCGATGAGCACTCTATAGGACCATAACCGCTATACTTTAAAGTGATGAGCCCAGGAGTATCAATCACAACCTTGCATCCATAGTTCACATCATTGGTTTCCATCCGGTATCGGTCAAATGAAATTTCCAAACTTTTCAACTTAGGAGCATTAACAAATAAAGTTTTCCTTTCCCAATCACAACTTTCAGTAAGTTTCAAACTTTCAAGGTTAGGGCAACCAGATAAATTAAGGTTAAAGATACTTTCGAGCTTCCTCATCCGTATGTCATGAATATGCAAAGACTTTAGAGCTGGTAAAGCCAGAAATTTGGGTGATTTTATGACATGACGATTCAGATAGAGCACTTCCAGTGATCGACAAGTATAGAAGCTCTCGGGTAATACAGAGTCGCTACCATGGTCGGACAGAATGGAGAGTTGTTTAACATTGTGATCTAAAGCATAAGTAATCAACCCTTGCAAAATAAAGGCATAAGGCTTTTCCGAAAGAGATTGGGCACAAACCTCAACCAAATTAGTGTGGTGACGCCGGCAAAGAACTTGGGTGATGAAACTAATGAAAGAAGGAATCGCCTTGGGATCTTTGTCTCTTGGGTCTTGATCTTTCCATGGAATCCCTTTGAATGGGAAAGTTGCGTGATTGAAGTCGAGGTAAGGAAGAGATTTCCAGAGGCACTCCCATCTCTCGGACAAAACACAAGTTTGAACCGCATATTTCGTGTTCATGAAAGACATGATTTTGTGGATAAGCTCATCGGTTAAGTTGCTGATTCTGTCTCTGTCTTCTTCTGATTCTTGCTTCTTCTTCGAACACCGCTTCCTCACCCTTCTGGTTGGAATCATTTCTTCATCGCTGGAATTTCTACGCCTCCTCACCATTTCCCCTAAAAGAGCTTAGCTTTTGCGCTACTTCAATTCTGGTTTTCTTTAACTTTTTTTCCCCCTGTTTTGAATGGTTGATAAGAAATGGCTTCTGATTTTGCAGAAGAGGAGGGTCGGGTCGAGCGTCGAGTGGTTTTGGGTTTTGCCGTTTTGGAGGATTATTAATTTTCCATTTTACCTATAATAAGTTTTAGGCTTTTTAGCATGAAAATATTAAAATTCAATAATATACTCGTATGGAAATTGAATTTAACATTTGCAGTTATAAATTTTTAGTCATTTACATTTTATTAATGGAGTGCTAAATATTATTCACGTGCATTCGTGTTGGGTTTTTCAGTTTATGATTGGAACTGAGTAAGTAAATAATTATTTTATGTAATATCAATTAAGTCAAATAGAAGAAAATATTCTTAGAATTCTAATGTTTATTCAAATAATTATCTAATGGAAAAAGGAAATGGAGTTTTACTTTGATTAAAATTCAATATTCTAATTTTAAATATTATTTGGAACTATAAATGTATAATAATATATATTGATTTTCTCTCAACCAATTAATTTTGGACAAATATCAACATGAAAAAAATCAAATACTGAGCATACAACAGTTTGGGAATAACTTTAATAGTAAAAAAATATATAGATGTAAAAAAAAATATAGATTGGATTGCTTTTTTTTTTAAACATAAAAAGTTTAGGTGAGGAGGCTGTCCCAGTCCAGGGTCAGGGCATGCCACAGCCACAGGCCTTAACAAGGCTTATAGTGGTACTTACAGATCACCCACATACTGTTGGCACGACTCGAACCCCAAACCTTACAAGCAGAGATCCAAAGCCTTACCAACTCAATCAACCTCAATTGGCTGCGAAAGCCTTACCAACTCAACCAACCTCAATTGGCGGGAGTATTGGATTGCTTGTGAAATTGTTTATATCTTTGTTGAAACATGAAATCATTTTCATTCAAGAAAATACTACAAAAATTGTTCTTATTTAAGAAAATCAAATTTAACTTCTACATTACAATCCTATAGAATCTCTCTTAATAGCGTCAATTCTTTTAGAGCAAAAAAAGTTTAAAGTTTTAGTTCCCAAAAAAATAGAGAAAAACAAGAAGAAAAAGGAAAACAAATGTAAAATAAAGATTCAAGTTTAATCCAGACTTCAAAAAAATACAAGTTTAATTTACTTTGCCTAGGGGAATTTGGTATGTAGTTATGAAGAGCTGGCAAAATGAACCCGAAACCCGAAACCCGCCCGAACCCGTCCGAGCCCGAACCCGAAATTACCCGAGTTGATCAGAAAAGTCAATGTCCCGAACCCGCCCGAACCCGAACCCGAAATTACCCGAGCCCGAAAATACCCGAACCCGAGGCAGCCCGAACCCGAGCCCGACCCGAGCCCGAACCTGAAATAATTTGAATTTAATAATAATTTATAAAATAAAATATTTTATTGGTTAGAAAAAAAACATATTTCCTTTTAATATTAAATAAAATATTATATATATAAATATAATAAAATTTATATAATAATGATCACAATTAAATGATTCATTAATCAATATAAAAAGTGCTAAACTACTAAATATATATATATATAACTTATATAACTTAAAGCAAAAAACTAAAAAGTACCCTTATAACTAAAAAACTAAAAAGTATAATTAATTAAATACATGAAATTTTAATTTTTTTTAAAACAAATAAAGAGTCTACAAAAGCAGATGATGAAACAGAAGCAAAGGTTTAAACCGAAAGTTCTATCCTTATTCAATCTAAGTCCCTTATTTTAGTTCAGTTCAATCCCCAAAATTCTTTAGTGGTCCAATTAAGGGTCTATCAGCTTTTAATTTGTTTAATTTAAGACTTTCATTTTAATTATTTGTTTAATTTAATGCTTAATTTGTTTTAATTTGCAATAATTTAGAATTGATTAGCATTAATTAATTTAAATTAGTAATAAAGTATATGTATTTTATATTTAATTCAATTAATTTAAATGTTGCACGCCACTTAATAATGGTCGGTGACCGTAGTCTTTCTGAAGAAGGGTTTTTATTTTTCAACGAGTGGTCGAGTTTTCGGGACTCTCTGAATGTCTCTATGGATGAAACTGTTCTAAAATTTTTTTAAAAAGAGCTTACACTTGAACCGGGATGAGCCGGATCCAGATCGGATTCTGAATATCGAATCAAAATCAAACCCGAGCCCGAACCCGACCCGAGCCGAGCCCGAGCCCGAACCCGAAAATACTCGAACCCGACATAATCCGAGCCCGAAAATACCCGAACCCGACTTAACCCGAGCCCGAAAATACCCGAACCCGAAGTACCCGAACCCGAACCCGCCCAATTGCCAGCTCTATAGTTATGTAAAAAATGTTGTGCTTTCGGCTTATGTACAAAAGGTAGAAAACTGGGCCTAGCATAACAAAAAGGCTCAATCTTCTTGGGAGAGAATTTGTATTGCATCATTGCATGCTTAATCTAATTAAGAATTTTCTTCATTAGATCAAATAAAATCCCCTGCAAAAGGGACTTCCTTTACCCAAATTCAATCTGACAAAGCTTAGAGTTTCAAAATAAGGAAGATTAGCTTATAGCTGCTATACATTGAACTAGAAAAACCTGGTCATCAATGTCCTCAGAAGTAGTATCCATGCTCTGCCCTATATATCAACAAGACCAAATCTCTAAACAGAGTCCATATTACTGATCTGATTGCAGGGTCGTGTCTGAATATACTCCACGATAACATCGAGTATACATAAACAGTCACAGTTCCCTCATCTTTATGGTCAGCTAATTAGCTCCATAGATAAACAAAACACCATGACCAAAAGATTGGCAATTAGATTTAGAAATCCAAAAATTCTATGATTCCTCGTCCCACATGTGCCGCATGCAGCTCCTTTGTTTTCCATATACATTTACAACCAAAAGCTTGTCAGAAGTTCCATTTATACATTTTGAGTCAGATATACATATAGATTATCAAAGGATTAAAAGACGGATAAAATAAAGGTTTTCAGTTGCTTTCAGTTACCTTCACTTGCAAAATTCGAGCTTAGCATTAGCAGAGCTATTGAAAAAGAAGTTCAGGACACATGCATGCATTTCAGCCTCAATGCATGACCTCCACAGTTCAACTTTTATCTTTAAATACTTTAAATTAGCAAATGGCAACCGGTACACATCCAGCAAGGAAGGAAACTTGGAAAGAGCCTTAAGATAAGACATAAAAAATGGTTATAACTTGTAAGAGATAGGAAAAGGAAACCTTGTAGAAAATAACTCATATAAGTTTTACAATTGTAGCTTGATCTTTCATTGTGCAAAAGTATCAGGTAAAACTGCCCAGCAATACATGAAATGAATCACAGCTGAGAAATGGATTTTTCTTTTCTAATTTTTTTTCTTGAAAAGCAAAGAGAGACTTTTAACAAAGAAGTCATCAAAGAAACTAGTTTAGCTAATATCTATCCCTACATATCTCTTCTTATTATCAATAAGACAATAACTATAAGAGGCTTTTCATCTCTGTCTAATACTAACAATAACAAGGACCAAAATGAGAGTGCACAAGGAAACAAAAGAGAGTAAACAATTCTGTATTGCGTTCGAAACGTAATACTGAAGAAAATTAAAGCCAAGGTTTCAGTAAGCAATAGCCAGTATCCACCAGTTGTGTTTAATACGGAATTTCAACAAGAAATAGATAACTGTCAATAAAATAAAGAGCCATAGATATGGTTTAATGAAAAAAAAAAATAGCCAATCCTCTTTACACTTGGAGATGCAACATCCTCATCATTGCTTGAAGGAATAAGAACTTTTTAAAGCTTGGATTTTAGTTATTCAATTTTCCAGCATTCATATTTCTTTCAAAAAATCATTTCTCCACATTTTCACAAACCAAACACAGTTCTAAACTCTAAATGAACATGATGGGGGAGAACTTGAAATAAAAAAACAGAATGTGAAATCGAAGGCACTATGTATCCTCAAGCAGCTGTTCTGCCAAAAAAAAAAAGGAAGAAGGAAAACTAACTTCCAAATCATTGCAAATTTTACATAAATTGTAGCACAAGACAAAAAATGACCTTTTCATGAAAATTTTCTTCCTAAATTACGATCCTTCTGTGCAGGTGAGTTACTTGCTATGAATTCTTTGACAGGGCAGTTTGGAAGTACAAGACACATTTGAAAATTTAGTAGGGCATCTAATTCAAGAAATTGAGATAAGAGTTACCATTATCTGTTATTCTAATAGGATAATGAAAGGGTGCCCCTATAGATGCTATAACATTTAGTTTACTTATCACATCAGATTGATTATATAAAATGGCAGAATGAGTTAAAAGAACTCACCTGAATTGCTTCCATTGATAATGTGAGAGATCTTGCATGACGAAACTCCTTCAAAGTGTTGATCAAACGATGAACATGCTCAGGACATATATCAATATACATATCAACAAACTCTTCAACTTCCCAGTCTCCATAGATGTACTTATTCCGCATATCAAAATATGCATCATCAATAGAAGCAAGGTCAACTGACGAGCAAACTGTAGGAGCATAACCACAATACCAAAAACTCATGAGCCTAGGAGCATTAATCACAACCTTGCATTCATAGCCTTCAACTTTCTCATAAGCCAGCGGAAAAGAAAGTTTCAACATTTTCAGGTTAGGAGCATTAATAATTAAAGTTTCATCTTCCCCACAATCAATGTCCATAAGTTCCAGAGTTTCAAGATTTGGTCAACCTGAGAAGTTCCTAAAGTTGAATGATTTTGAGGTCATCTTGAACCTATCAAGATGCAAAGACTTTAGAGCTGGTAGAGCCAGAAATTTGGGTATTATGGGAGAATCTTGCAGATGGACCGCTTCCAGTGATTGACAGGTATAAAAGCTCTCAGGCAATACAAAGTCCCCACCATAGTCGGACATAATAGAGAGTTGTTTGACATTGTGATCTAAAGCATAAGCAATCAACCCTTGTAGATTAAAACCATATGCCTCATAAAGAGTTTGGACACAAACCTTAACCAAATTAGTGTGGTGACGCCGGAAAAGCACCTGTGTGATGAAACTATGGAAAGAAGAATTTATTTTCGTTTCTTCTTCTTCTTCTCGGTAACGGCCGTAGTCCTCCCATGGAACCCCTTTGAATGGGAAAGTCATGCAATTGAAGTCGAGGTAAGGAAGAGATTTCCAGAGGGATTCCCATCTCTTGGACAAAACACAAGTTTGAACTGCGTATTTTGTGTTCATGAAAGACATGATTTTGTGGATAATTTCATCGCTTAAGCTACTGATTCTGTCTTCTTTTGATTCTTCCTTGTTCAAACACCCCTTCTCCACAAAGGCATCCCCTATGGCATCGCTGGACGTATTGCAGTAGTTTCTCCGCCTCCTCACCAGTCTCGTTGGGATCACTTCTTCTTCATCGCTGGAAGACATTTCCTCTGCAAGAGCTTAGCTTGTGGGGTGCTTCACTTCTGGGTTTAGTTTCTTTTCCTTGTTTTGATTGATTAATACAAAAATGGCTTCTGATTTTGCAGAAGCCGAGGTTGAGGGGTTTTGGTTTTTAACGATTGGGTGAAATTATGAACTGAACCCATTTTAGGTAATTTAAAATTTTACTTCATTAGGGAAAATAAAATAAAGGAGATAATGTTATTTTTATTTCTGGAAAATAAATTTAAACCTTTACAAATTAATTACAATTATTATAAAAAAATTATAAATGCTAATAATATAATAAAAAAATAATAATTAACATTTAGAATGTATAAGAAAAATAATTTCTTTTTTCTAAAAAAACACAACAAAAATAGCATGGCCTGGCAATATAGTAATCAATATATTTAGATAAAATTTTTCCTCAAAAAACAAAAATAATTAGATAAAATTTGGAATGGCATGGTTTTTGAGTCTAGTTCTTTATTTGTATTACTTTATATTATATTATTACATGCCACTCTACTCCTAAAAGCAGTCCTTTATTTGTATGATTATTACATGAATTTGATTGATAAATGCAAGTCCTTTATGTTTGAAAAAGTTTGTACTTTGATCATAGGGTATCTGAAAAAGTCCTTAAAGTTGAAAATGGATTTGAAGCTGGAGATTTCCTGCTTCTGCCTCCTTACCAAACACAACATGCTCCCTCTGTTTCTAACCCTTTCTTCTTTTTTGGACAAACAGAATCTAACCCTTCAATAAGCCTATAGCCAGATTTTTTTTTGGTTATAGTATATAAATCCTACTGAAGAGTGCAGCAAGAAAGAATCTTCACATTACATAATCTTCCATCTTCTGATACACATTGGCAGAGTCAATTTTACATATATACAAACAAGACTAAATCTCTAAACAAACAGAGTCAATTCTAATGATCTGATGCACTATTATGCCAAAAAATACAAGATATTGATTGCCATGGAATATCAAGTAAACATGCCCAGCAAAAAATGAAATGAATCACCAAATAGAGAAATAGATTTTTAGTCCAACATGCAACATATCAGCCAAATGGGACCTTCATATCTCAAACTACAAAGATCAAGGACATACTTTAACAGACAAGTCATTAAAGAATTTTACAAGAGGCATTTCCCTTTAATAAAAGACACAATATAATCCTAAAGAAAATCAAACCCAAGAATTTCACTGACCAATAGTTGATATTGACAATTTGTGTTTAAATTAGGATTTTAACAAGGAATGGATGATTGCCAATAAACTCATTTGTAGTTCCAGAAGCAACAATCTTATTGTCTGAAGTAATAAGAACTTTTCTTAACTTGGAAATTTTTTTCTGGCCAACTAACTTTGATGAATAAGAGGAAAAAGAAAAGAATAAAAATGTCAGCTGGTACTAGTACTATAGTATATAAAATCTGAATTTCTAACTTTAATTTAATTGAAATTTAGCTAAAACACCCAGCAAAAAGGAATTTGCTTACCCAATTGGCCAATTTACCGTGACAAAGCTTAAGTTTAAAAATATGGCGGATTAGCTTTTATATATACATTGAAGTAGGAAAGCCTGGTCATCGATCAATCTCTTTCCAAGTAGCATCCATGTTCCCAACTGGCCCAAATCTCTAAACATATCAAATTCTTTTGTTCTCATGCACGGAGATTACTTCCAGATGCAACAAATATATCTTACATAAACAGCAACAACCATAGTCCTAATCCTTACCATTAGGATTAGCTCAAAATTTAAACAAAACACCATTACACCAATAGATTCAAAAGCATTGTTTGGAGGGACTTTACAAATAACATAGTTCCGATGTAGCAAAAAAAACATAGTTCCTATCCTCTACATTCCAAAGGTTGCTCCTACTTGTCCATACCTAAGAAATCAATTACAAAACAAAAGCTCATAAGAAAAATCAATTTCCACATTTGGAGTCAAATTTACAGTAATCATTATCAAAATAATAGGTACAGATAGATAAAATAAGTACTAAATAAAGGTTTTCATATTCCTTTTACTTACCTTCACTAACATAACTCAAACACGGTTGAGCTGTTGAGAAAGTAGTTGAGGACACCTGCAGGTATTTTAACCTTCATACATTCCTGCCCTGGTTCACGTTCTATCTTTAGATGCTTCAAATTAGCAAATGGCGAAGGAATCTCATCCAGGAAACAAGGAAATGTGGCAAGAGCCTTAAAGACAAAATAGTTACAAGAGATTGGATAAGAAAACTTTTGAGAAAATAACTCATAATAATGTATACAGTTACAGCTCGATCTATCATTCCGCGTGCAAGAATACTAAGTAAACATACCCAGCAAAAAATGAAATGAATCACAACATAGAGAAATAGAATGTTGGTTCAACATACAATATCAGCCAAATGGACGTCCTTCTTCTGTCAAAGGACAAAGATCAAAGACATATTATAACAAAGAAGTCATTAAAGATTCTAGTCTCTACCTATTATATAACAGATGACCTTGTCATGGAAAACTTTTTCCTGCTAAATGATCCTTTTGTACAGCTGAGTTCCTTCCTTAAATTCTTTGACAAAGTAGTGATCAGAAATGGAAACTTAGCAGGTAATCTTTAGCATAAGTTCTGTTATTCTTTTAGGATAACGAAAGGTTACCTTTATAGATTGCTGTAACATTAAATTTCTTATTTTAGTTTGTCCCCTCTTTAGAAAAAAAGAATGAAAAGAAGAAAAAAAGGGGATCAGAATGCTGCATTCTAAGATTACATTACATCACGATACATAAAATTGACAACACAACCAAGGGATGGGATAGAAAAATTTGCAAATCCTTTCAGGCTTGACTTTGCTTTCACTGGAAAACCATAATGGTTAACAAAGAGATTTCAGCAAAATGATCATCACATATATACAAATTACAAAATCATTCATCACCTATCACATATCAGACTACTAGTTTATATAAAACGGCAGAATGAGTTCATAGAACTTACCTCAACTGATTCCAATGATAATGTGAGAGATTTTGCATGACAAAACTTCTTCAGAGTGTCCATGAAGCAAAGAACTCTGTCACGAAATTCATCAGAATAGATATCAATACAGTTTTTGCCTCTGTCTTCATCTTCATTTTTATCTTCCTCCTCCAATCCAGAGATGTACCAATCATATATATGGAAATAAGCATCGTCAATAGAAGCAAGGTCATCAGATGAGCACACTATTATTGAAGGAAAACCCTTATACTTAAAAGTCATGAGCCCAGGACCATCAATCACAACCTTGCGTCCATATTTCATATAAGGCTGGCCAAAAGAAAGTTCTAAGCTCTTCAGATTAGGAGCATTAATAAATAGTGTCTGATTTTTCTCCAAACGAATATCAATAAGTTTCAAGGTTTCAAGATTTGGGCAACCTGAGAAGTTTTCAGGATTGGAGGAATTTTGGGTCATTAAGAACCCATCAAGATGCAATGACTTTAAAGCTGGTAAAGATAGAAATTTGGGTAATTTTGAGGTACCAATACCATGCAGTTGGAGATCTGTTAGTGATTTACAAGTATAAAAGCTCGGAGGCAAAAAAAAGTTCCAGCCCGAATCATGTAACCAATAAATTGAAATGTTGGACATTGTGATTAAGTGCATAAGCAATCAGACCTTGCAGAGTACGAAAACATGATGGCTCAGAAGATTAGAAGCAGACCTTAACAAGGTTGGTGTGGTCACGCCGGATAAGCAGCTGGTTGATGAAATTGTTGAAAATTAAAAACTTACGGAGAAAAAGGACCATCTCATCCATCTGTTCAACCCCTCTTAATGGGAAAGCACGTTGATTGAAGTCGAGGTACGGAAGAGATTTCAAGAGGGACACCCATCTCTTGGACAAAACACAAGTTTGAACTGCATGTTTTGCTGTCATGAAAGACATGATTCTATGAACAAGTTCATCGCTTAAACTGCTGATTCTGTCCCTCGTGCTGTCTTCTTCTGCTTGATCTTCACTGTTCTTGTTGTTTCTCAAACACCAGCGCTTCCCCAACCTATCTGCTTCATTGGTTGACGACATTAATATAATTTCTTCGGACGAGATTTTGGGGCTAACAAGCGATGGCTCTGTCTTTTGTGCACAAATGGCTGTCTTTTGGAAATAGGGTTTTGCCGTTTGGGGTTTTTTTTTATTTGGAAATAGGGTTTTGCCGTTTGGAGGGGACGGGAATTAGGGTTTGCATTTTTTGTTTTAGTAATTATTTTTCTTTACAATTATTGTACCTATTAAATAGGTCTTTATAAATTGAGAAAAGGTTTGATCGGTACCGTCTATATATAAAGTCATACATTTACACGCTCCAATAAAAAAAAATGCAACCTCTATTGTGAAATTATGGAGACTAAATGTCTCTACCAAAATAATAAGAATTGAGAAGAAAAGAGAACACCGAATCTAACAAGGCTTGGTCAATAATGTGCCTACGTCCTCGGATACTACTAAATGATATTTCATTATCTTTAGGGAAATATTACAAGAGCTTTGAATTAAGTTAGATGGAAGAAATGGTAGGAAAGAACTTTTTATTGCTCTTTCTTGGGGTTGGATTGCTCTTGGTTTTGGGGTGGTTTAAACATGCCCTAATCTCCTCTATTTATAGGAGATATTGGCCATTTAACATACATTCATAAAGGGTTAGTTGCCCTTATATAAGTTGCTATATATGTGAGCAATTGGCTAAGCAATATATTTGTTACATTATATCTAAATGCTCCTTTCTATATTGAACTTAACATGGCCGTTGTTGGCTCTTACTAATTAGCATTTTTATGGTCTTTGTTGGCCCTTTGTTAGGATTTTGACTCAAATCCTAGTTAGATTTGGATTTGGATTTTTTAGGCCTATTGATTGTTGGATAAAAAGAATTGGCAATCAAGAATCCTAGTATAGGAAAGGGATTCTTGGAGGGCAAGTTTGTGCTAGTATAAATAAAGAGTTTCTCTATAGAGTTTTGTATGCTTGGAGAAAAGATGTAGTCTAAGGTTAGATTTGGGTGGAGAAACCCCATAGGACAAAAGAATGGTCCTTATAAGTGCGTGTGTGTGATTGTTTGGTTTGTTAATGTCAGGGACGGATCTGACGTGGGGGCACTGGGGGCACGTGTCAGGATAATGTTTAGTTTTTAACTTTTTATCCCGAATGGTGCCCCCACAATCCCATTAAAAAGAAGGGAAATAAACTTTCTGTAGCCCAACTTCTGTAGAAAAATAAAAACTAAATGTTATTCCGGCCCCACATGGTCAACTCTCCTCCTAAATTTATTTTCATTCTCAATGTTTTTATTGTAGAACCCAGCACAAAGTCCCCCGATCCCACTCCCACCTACTCTATCTCTAACACTTTCTTTTTCCTTCCCATTCCCATTTCTATTGAAAAAATTCTTAATACAAAAATTTACATTTTTCTTCCCATTCCCATCTCTTTTACAAAAATCCTAACACAAAAATGTACAGTAGAGAGATAGAAAAAAAAAACCAACATTAAGGAGCATCTAAATATTTTAAGCATTCAATCTGTTTTATTATAATTTCTTTTTAGATTCTTAGAAATATTCAATTATTCTTTGAGAATTTTTTCAATGATTAAATCATCTAATTTAGATAGTATTTAATTATACATTGAATAAATTGAATGTATATAATATTGTTTTTATCATTTGCTTAAATTTTTTAGTTATTTGCAACTATGATATTAATTTATTTAGTGAGATATTAAAATACTAAATATAAAATGGGAGATTAGTTACATATATAGAAAAAGATGTGTTTTGTAGTATTGATAATGAAAACATTTTGCAGCGATTTCAAGCTATGAAAAGAAAACTAGTAAAGAATCATGGTAATATTTTTCATGAATTTATTTTTACTATTTTTTTTACATAATTGTGATTATATGTATTAGTGTACCCCCACTGCTCATAGTTCCTAAATCCGTCCCTGGTTAATGTTATGATTGGTTTGTAGAGACCGAGCGAGAGTGCTCAAGATTGTTTGGGTTTGGTTTAGGATTGATTGTTAGATTGGGATGAGAGATTGAGTGAGAGTTATTGATAATTATGTGTGATGTAATTTTCTATAACTAGTGGATTTCTCTTCTCCTCCGTGGACGTAGGCAAGTTCAGTGCCGGACCACATAAATTTTTTTTTCTTGTGTGGATGATTTATTGTTTTACTTGCTTCCGCTTGCATGATTAATTTGATAGATTATAATTTGGGATATCCGGGTTACAACACTTGTTAGATTGGACTCAACATGGTGTGAAGTTCATATTATATTTTCTATAACAACCTCATAAATCTTAAGATTTTCTAATAGGGTGCATCACATGGATTATTATTCAACTTACTTTTTTCCACCGTACTTTTCTTCAAACCCTAACCTTATTTTCCTAATCTTTCCCTTCTTACTTCGAGATTCAAACCATTTTTGATTTTTGATTAATATCATTTGTCAATTAATTATTCTGGTACACTAAAAATAATTTTACAAAAACAATTCAAAGTAAAATTTCTTGATTGAAAAATGGGAAAAGTTATAAGTACTTAAGATCTGCACTTAAAAATAGCACTTATACTTTTTTACCTTAAATTTGCAAGTCTCCAAACAACTAAAAAATTATATCCTTGTATCCAAACACCTAAACATCTCTTATATTTGTAGTAAGTGTTATTCCTAAATGCAAATTAAATACTTATAGCCTCTCCCTTGAAGAATTGAACATATTATCACTATAAAGGAAAAAGTCTTCTGTCATTATAGGTCTCGAGTACAAAAAAAGAAAAAGAAAAGTATACTTTTAGGAGTAAGAAGTTCATGATTATGATCCGCCACAACCCACTTGTCATTATCTCTCTTCAAACCCATCCTTGCCTTGCATCACATTCTTATTTCTGCAGGTTCTTGTCCTCTTTTTTTTTGTATTTCTTGTGTCGAAAGCCCTCCCTAGAACACATATACTCTTCTCCAAATGATCTATCCTTTTGGGATTGTTGTGTGTGATTTTTTCGAATGCCAAAACCATGTCGTCTTGCATAACTATTATAATTAGTATGTATAAGCATCTTCCAATTCATCAAATTCAATACCTTTAATCAATTCCGCCTCTCTAAGTTCTAACATAGCCGCCTCTCCCTTCCTCCCTCTTCCCAGTTTTTTTTAGTTCTTCTCGACTACTGCTCCTTCTCCTTGGTTGTCACGCCAATGGGGAGGAGGAGGACTTGGATTTTGTTTTCCTTGTTTTTCAATAAAGGATTTAGATCTACAGATCTGTTCATAGTTTTTTTTTTCGAGTTTGTTTTTTGAATTTGTTGCGCCAAAAACTTTTTGCTAGAGTTTTCGCGGAGAATTCTTTATGACAGCGTAAGGGCGTGCCAGTCAATTTGCTGAAATTGACAAAGAGGTTGTAAAAACTGGATCTGGTGCGCGGAGCAGCATATTAAAAGATCAGAACGATTGTGGGGACTGGATCAAAGTCACACCGGAGCATCTAAATCATTGGATCCGCAAGCGAATTGCTTCTCGTAACTGGGCCTCTCTCTATTTGGATCAGATCTAGGAGATCTGCTTTGATTGCAATTGAAATTGAAAAGAAAATAACAAACTGATCTGTTATTTCTGAATGAAAAACACGTGTACAGTGTTTGTATGTCCGGAGACAAGATTGTAACAAGAGAAAAACACTAAAAGAGTGTTTGGTTGTCCTGAGACAAGATCTGAACAAGGAAAATATGAAGAATGAGTGAAGAACTCGTGATGAACAAGGTGAAAATGACGCAGAGCCAGAGAGAAAATAAGCACGGAGCTTGGTTTTTTGCGCGGAGCAAGTTTGTAGCTGTAGGAGCTGGTTTTTTTATTTCTCGGAAGAAATGTCTGAGATGCGGAATCTGCCTGAAACCTGAGAATGGCCTCCCTTTATATAGGGGACAGCATGGGCTTGAGCATTTAATGGGCTTGCCTTGCTGAGAAAGGCAAAATCCTCCTCCTATGCAGATGACAGCTTCCAGGAAGGTGCAGTGAAGCTTCTTTCTTCTTCTGATTGCTTCCAACTACTGGGGAGAGGACAAAATAGATGTTTAGGGCGCTACTCTGCTTGGATGGGAGATGGAAATCTGCCTCCTGGGTGGTTGATGATAATTCTTCCTTCTTCCTATCACAGTGCAGCGAGCTTTCATTGCTTCTTTTGTGCCGAATTTAGCTAATTTAACCAAGTAGTGGCCAATTGACATCATGAATTGAACCTTGATCATCAAAGCCACGAAATTACTCATACTTAGTCATATTTAGCTCTTCAAATCATGAAAATAATAATTAATTAAGAAAATGGCTTAAACCGGGGTGAGAAAGTCATATGTCCTTCATTGAAAAGAATGCAAAAGTTGCAAACGATCTCGGATTTAACCAAAATTTCACTAGTAGGCTTAGAATATCTCTATAAGATCATGGAAAAAATTCCAAGTGGATTCGAGCTCTCTATCATGGTGAATTTGGTTTCACTCCCCAAAATGTCCTTAACTGAAAACCGGGCATAAGTTTTTACTCCGATGTCAGAATGAGGTGAAATTTTACCAAGATGATCTACATAGCTCAAGGATCATCATGGTATGCTCCTTGGTAGAAATTGCAGCCTCTAGCCTCTTCAATTGGTCAATTTTACTATTTTGTCCTTAATTGAACAAAATACAAGTTGCAATTTCGCCTCCCGGGGAGGGGAACAAGGCTAGGCGATTTCTCCACTATGGTTGGTCGAAAATATGGAGGAGGTGTGAGGTTGAAAACCTCATGCCTCTCTCACGTGCATAGATGTTTCTCTTGCTGACAAACTTTAGCTCTATGCCTCCTTCTTGTAGGAAGAGAAAAATATCTTTCTGCAGGGCAGAGGGCGGACTCTCCTCTGTATGGCAGACGACTTGGGCCTTGCTATTTATGTCCATGAGGTATTTTTCATCTCATGGGCAGATGACAAGCAATTTTCCTTTTTTACTTGTTTGCCTCCCTAGCAGGCAGCAATATCAAAGGAAACTACTTCCGATTGATTTTCTCTGCCACTCACCCAGGTAGGGGCGGCACATGTGGAATTTTTAATAATAATTATTCAATAAAAATAATTATTATTTAATTAATTTCAGCCCATGCAATTAATTTACAAGACTTTCCTAATTCAATTTGAATTAGGGTGGTGCAGAAACCTAGTTTCTTTAGGAATTTTGATTAAATCCTAACCACACATCTTGATTATAATTATGATAAGACCAATTTACCCTCAATTGTAAATTGAGGTATAAACAGAATTGTTTTTGAGTTTTTCTCATGTCTGAATCTTATAATAGTTTTAAGAATGATCAACCTCCTATTTTTGCCTTGAGGAAAGAAAAACTGAGTTTGGCAGCCAATATTTGCCTTGCCGCCAATACTAATTTAATGTGTAATTTAGGGATTTTAAGTACTCTTACAGTACTTTCCATTGACCTTTTCCCCCTGTCATTAAAATTGACTTTTAATGAGGAAACCAGACTCTCTACCTCCATTGGAATCACTTTTCCACATATTAGGAAAACTAGTCCATCTACTGCATTGGTTGACGACATCTCCCCATAAAACTTTTCGCGTGTTGTGTGTTTTTTTCTTTCTCGAGTTTTAATTAATCAATGGCTTCTCTGGATTTTGGTGCAATAGGGTTTTGGCCGTTTTGGGTTTCTCACTCTAAACCCACAAAAATGAAAGTCACCAAGTTGGCGGCAATGGGGAAAAGAAAAACGGAGTTTGGCGGCCAATTTTTGCATTACCGCTAATACTAATTTAATGGGTAATTTAGGGATTTTAAGTACTTTTACACTTTCCATCGACCTTTTCCCGTCATTAAAATTTACTTTTAATGAGGAAATCAGACTCTCTACCTCCATTGGAATCACTTTTCCACCTATTAGGTTAAGGTGTCATTAAAATTGGCTAACTGACCATTTCTCCATGAACTATGATGTTTTGAATGTTTTGCCGCCTAAAAGATTATTTTGGACATTTTACTTTCTCAAAGTTTTTATTTAGTAGCCATGCTGCCCCTTTGGCTATATAGTCTATACTATATTAAAAAGTACGTTCACCTGTCAAACTTTTGAATCGCCTATTATACCCCTATTTGTCAAATATATTTCTTAAATGTCATTGCTTAATTATTATAGTTTTATTCTACTAAAAACTCTATTTTTATTCAATTAAATCTAATATCTTTATAATACTTTATTTTTACCATTTTACTATTTTTCAATAAAAATTTGGATATATTAAATTTTTTTAATATACAGTTTTATTCTACTAAAAACTCTATTTTCATTTAATTGAATTCAATATTTTTATAATTATTTTATTTATACTATTTTAATTTAAAAAGTTATTATGATTGACATCTTACTATTTGTTAGTTTATAATAATGTATTATGATTAAAATTTATTACTCTAACGTACAATTATTTTATTTGACTTATAATTAATTTTATGCTTGATAATTGTAACTCTTGTGGGTTTAAATTTGATGTTTTACTTTGTTAATATTTTTCTTTGTGTGAGATAATTTCTTATGTTACTTTGATAGTAAAACCCAATGTATATACAAATGAGCTGGTCGGGTTGGATTTGGTTTAGGTCATTTCGGGTTAAGGAAATTTTGGGTTATAAGAGTTCGGTTAATTTTCAGTTTCAGGTTGGGTTGGGTTTAGATCGCTCAAATGTCGGGTCATTTGGGTTTTGGTCAATTTTGGTTCAGGTCTTTTTCCAGTTTTGGATCATATGGTTCCGATAATTTCGGGTTTGAGCCTTCGACTTTTTAAGAATTTGGGTCAGGTCATTTCGGTTTCGGATTGAGTGGATTTTTTGGTCGAATCGGGTTGGATAAGGTTCAGTTTCATGTGATCGAGTTGAGTACCACACTCTGATGAAATTTTGTCAGTTCTAATATAATAGACTTCTTTAAAACAGATTAGGTCACGTGCATTGCACGTGAAAGTGAGGATTAGTTACTCAAAAAGTAACATAAATCTTAATTTATATTACTCCACAAACCACAATCCACAAAGCAAACAAAAAAAAAACCCAAATAGAGTAATTAAGTTAAGATAAATTATTAATAAAGTTGTAATTATAATGCTAAAGGGGCAATAAGGCTACTAAATAAAACTTCAGGGGATGGTTTTAAATTTAATTAAAAAAAGGGAAGAAGAAGATGATTTCTTTTTTTTATTGGTTTTTTTACTTAATTATTTTTTTTTAATTTTTTATATTTTTTATTATTAAATTTTAGCCACGTGGTTTCTTTTGGCCATTTGACAATTTTATAATCAGCCAAACTTCCCTTTACGCGCTGATGGTAATGGTAGAGTTGAAAAAGTATCAAATTGAACTGATTTTGAAAGATTTAATATCAATTTGAGCAACTTTGAAGGTTTAATATCAAATTAAGCCTTTTTTTTTTAAAAGGTTTGATATCAAATTGAGCATTTAGCCGTGGATAATTTATGAGTTAAATGAAAACCTTGTCTTCAGCCTGATTATTGGTATTGGGTAGTTCCCCCGGTGAGAAAATTGGATTGGTGCGCATGAAATAGTCCTCGAGTCCTTTCACATTTGAAACCCATTTTAATGTTGCAACCAACAGAAGCTTCTTTTGTTTCTGCCATCCTCTTTTCTCATTGAACCGTTCGGCCGGCTCAACTGGTTGAGTCATCAGCCGGCCTCCTCTCCGGTTTATTTAACGGTTCGCTCGGTTATTAAATTTAGCCAAGTGTTTCATTTATTTTGAACAGGAGGAGGGAGTAGCTAGTTATTATGAAACAAAGTTCAAATTTAATTTTACTTCGGCTATGGAAGGAAATTTGCTTCGGACATAGGTTTGAAAGTGAAAATATAGCCCCACAACTTTCTATCTTTCTTTAGAAAGGGCTGAGCCGGAGCATAGCTTTCTTTAGGCTGCATATGGATGGCATGGCAGAAAGGGGCTGCCAAATCTCTGAATTCAAAAACTCAATTCCAATGAGTCAATCCAAATGTTGCTTAATTTCTCACTCTGCTTTTGAGAGTTCATTTGGGAAAAAAAAAAAAAGACTTAAACATACCAAAATTAATACATACAGCCAAAAGTTTCTTAGCTCTTAAGAAATTGCTTCATATAGGTGTTTGTGAAAATCCTCTTAGAAGCCTCATGTTGTTATCAGAAAGGCATCCATGATATCAAATACCTAGACTAGACAATTCCCACATAAAGGGTTATTGGAGCATATTGCCTGGGGAACCTTTAGAACCAGCATATAGATCGGATGAGTTGAAATTACGTACTCTTACCATTTTCTGATACGTAATTAACAGAGTCGAAACTCGAATCTATATATACCAATACAAGACTAACTCTGTGAACAAAGACAATTCTATTGGTCTAATGCACTATCGTACTCATGGATCCATGGTACGTATCTTTAATAAATTCAACAAGATAAACAAAAACCAGAAATTTCAGAATATTAGTTTTAAGAGGGACTTGACTAATTTCATGATTCCTTGCTAATCGTGTATATATATTCCACAGGCTGCTACTTTCTTATCCCTAACCTAGAAAACAAAATAACAAAATAAAAGCTTATCAAAAATTTGTTTACTTTACTACATTTCAAGTTGAATTTATACATTATCAGCAAAGGAGTAAAATGACAGATAAAATTAGTGTAAAAAAAAAAGGTTTTCATGATATTCCTTTCAGTTACCTTCACTCACATAATTCCAACATGGTTGAGCTGTTGAGAAAGTAGTTCAGTACACATCCAGGTATTCTAACCTTGTTACTCTGCCACGGTTTACGTTTTATCTTTAGATACTTCAAATTAGCGAATGGCGAACGATTCTCATCCAGAAAGGCAGGGAAAATGGCGAGAGCCTTGACACATAGAAAAGGTTATAAGAGATTGTTAGGAGGGCACTTTTGAGAAAATAACTCATGAGTTCTGTTTTTCTTTATTTGGATCTTGCTGTAACATCTAATTTTCTTATTCAAGTTTACCAATTTTTAAGCCAAGATAAAAAAGGAAAGGGGAATCAAAATGCAGCATTCTAGAGATAACATTTACATCATAATAATATATAAGATAACAACAAAACTAGGGGATGGAACAGAGAGTTTTGCAAATGCCCTCTGGCTTGACTTTTGCTTTCACTGCAAACCCATTTCAGCAAAAAAGATCAGATCATCACACTTTACTTTGTTAGTATACAAAATCATTCATATCACCTATCTATCACACATCAGTTTATATAAAATGGCAGAATGAGTTAGAAGAACTTAATTACCTCAACTGTTTCCAATGATAATGTGAGAGATTTTGCATGACAAAACTTCTTCAAAGTGTCCATGAAGCCAAGAACTCTCTCACGAAATTCATCAGAATACATATCAACAAAGCCTTCTTGGCCTTCATCTTTAGAGATGTTCCAATCATGTATATCGAAATACGCATGGTCAACACAAGCAAGGTCATCAGATAAGCACTGTAAAAGAGGTAAACCTGTATACTCCGATGTGATGAGCCCAGGAGCATCAATCACAACCTTGTGTTCATATATTATAGAAGACTGGCCAAAAAAAAATTGCAACCTTTTCAGATTAGGAGCATTAATAAACAGTGTCTTATCTTTCTCCAAACAAATTATATCAATAAGTTCCAAAGTTTCAAGATTTGGGCAACCTGAGAAATTGCCAGGATTGAAAGAATCTTTGGTCATTAAGAACTCATTAAGATGCAAAGACCTCAAAGCTGGTAAAGCCAGAAATTTGGGTAATTTTATGGTACCATGGAGTTGGAGAGCTGTAAGTGATGTACAAGTATAGAAGGTCTCAGGCAACACAAATTCCCCTTCAAAGTACCAATATATAGTGAATTCTTGGACATTGTGATTAAGGGCATAACGCATAAGCAATCAAGCCTTCCACAATTAAAGCAAATGAGTCACAAAATTGGAAACAAAGCTTAACAAGGTTAATGTTGTAACGCCGCATAAGCACTTGGTATATGAAATTGTTGAAAGAAATCATCCTGTTAAGTTTATATCGAGACCCTTTGAATTTGGATGGGAAAGTTGTGTGATTAAAATCGAGGTAAGGAAGAGATTTCCAGAGTGGCTCCCATCTCTTGGACAAAACACAAGTTTGGACCGCATATTTCGTGTTCATGAAACACATGATTTCGTGGATAAGCTCATCGCTTAAACTGCTGATTCTGTCGCTTGTGCTGTCTTCTCCTTCTTCTTCTTCTTCTTCCCCGTTCTTGTAGTTTCTCAAACACCAGCGCTTCCCCGACCTATCTGCTTCATCGGTTGACGACATTAATATTATTTCTTCGGACGATATTTTGGAGCTAATCAAGCGACGGCTCTGTTAGGGGTTTGGCCGTTTGGGGAGGGGAATTAGGGATTGCATTTTTTAGTTTAGTATTAATTTTTTTTATAATAATTATACCTAAACAGTAAACAAATAGGCCTTTATAAATTGAGAAAAAGTTTGATCGGCCTGTATAAAATCCTACTTCTACACGCTCCAATTTTAATAAAATGCCACCTCATAAATTTTAAGTTTTTTTTAACAGGATGCATCACATTAATTAGATTATTCAACCAAAACACATGTTTGGCCAAAAAAAAAAAAAAAAACCCAAAACACATGCTATTACTCTTTCCCGCCACTTTTCTTCAAACCCTAACCTTATTTTTCCAATCTTTCCCTTTTCTTTCCGTGAATCAAGCCATTTTTGAATATTCATTTGTCGATTAATTAATTATTCTGGTACACTAAAAATAATTTTACAAGCAATTGAAAGTAAAATTTCTAGATTGAAGAATTTGATCATATTGTCACTACAAAAGGAAAAAAGTTTTCTGGCCTAATTATAGGTCTCCAGTACAAATGTTGATTTTCCTATTTAATCCTTTCAGTTTCAACACCATTCTAAGGGTAACGTTGTAACGAGTAATGTCTTTTGATTTTCCATTCTATCTTCTAAACCATTTTTATAATAAGCCAATTTTAATTGAAATAAAAATCCTTCTGCAAGCAGGACTTCGGGGTTGCTTCGAGTCGGAATCTGTTTGAGTAAAAAATTCCAAGTACCAACCAAATTTCAAAAAAGAAAAAATAAGTTCTAATACTTATCTCAAGTAATACATATTGTTGACCCAAAAATGTCTTGTTAGAGTTTTCGCAGAGAATTCTTTATGACAGTATAGGGGCATGCCAGTCAATTTGCTGGAATTGACAAAGAGGTTGTAAAAACTGGATCTGGTGCGGCGGAGCAGCAGATTAAAAGATCAGAGTGATTGTGGGGACTTGATCAAAGTCACACCGGAGCATTTAAATCATTGGATCCATAACAAATTGTTCTCCATAACTGGGCCTTCCTCTATTTTTTCAACTGGATCAGATCTGAGAGATCTATGAGATTTGTTCTTGATTGGAATTGAAACAACTTGATTGTTATTTATGAAAGAGAAACACGTGTACAGTGTTTTCGTGTCCGGAGACAAGATTGAAACAAGAGAAAAACACTAAAAGAGTGTTTGAATGTCTTGAGACAAAATCTAAACAAGAAAAATTTGATGAACGAGTAAGAACTCGTGATGAACAAGATAAAAATGGCGCAGGGCCAGAGAAAAAAATAAGCACGGAGTTTGGTTTTTTGCGCGGAGCAAGTTTGTAGCTTCAGGAGCTGGTTTTTGAGATGCGTGATATCTGTCTAAAGCCTTGGAATGGCCTCCTTTATATAGGGGGCGGCATGGGCCTAGAAATTAATGGGCTTGCCTTGTAAATTTAATTGAAACGGGAGAGAAGGGAATCGATGATTATGTCGTTCAAATCAGTAAGTTGAACTGATAAGCCTCCATCAACAAAGAAATTAGGGAAAGTCGATTACTTCTTCTTTAGTGAGGTTAGTCGTGCCATGAAAATAACCGGAGGGAACTCCATTGCGACTAAGGTTTTGATACAATTCAAGGCTAGGGTTTGAACGGGTACCCGTATGTGGCGAAGTGCGGATGCTTTTGCAGTGGAAGATGACACTGTGGAAACTGAAAATGTTTTTCAATAACTGAAAGAAAGCAAACAGATTAGGGATTTCAATTGAAAGAAAATGGGAAAAAGAAGCAAGAGATTAAAGTTTGATGGATTTTATGGCTGATTTGGGTTGAGCATGATGGGAGGCATAGGGATTTCGATACTTGAAAGAAAAAAGGGAACTAGGGATTTCGATTTTTGAGATAGTGAGGGGAAAAATATAAAACATATACGCCAGTACCGGAACTAAATTTCGATTTTTTATTATATTAATTCCTACATTTCGGGGTGTTTATAAATAAAACGCCTTCTATTAGCTAAAAATAATTTAGAGGGAAAACATCCATTTTCCTTAAAATTTAGCATGGGATTTTGATTTTCACCCAAATATGTTGAAATTTGCAGCGTTTTTAGTGAAAACGCCATTAAATAGTGGCATTTTTATAATGAATGCCGCAGACTCCTTTAAATTAGCGGCGACTTTAGAAACGCCGCTAAATAATTGCCACTATTTCCCTGTATTGGTGTAGTGACATGCTGAAGATTTAAGTAGAAAGTTTGAGAATCCAAATTATTGGCTCGGATCATGAATCGAGATCAAGATCTAAACGCGAAGTATGATTTTTTTTTTCAATCTACCTCTCTTATAATTTCATTTATATAAATGAAAATTACATCAATTTTTTCTTTTAAAAAAATATAAAGTGATGTTTTTTTGTTATTAATATATTGAAATTGAAGTACTAATTTAACCATCAACCATGTGGTTTAGTGGTAAGTATTATACTTTCTTAGTGCTAGCCAAGTGTTGCATGTTTGGAATGGAACTGTGGATTTTGTAATGCATAAAATGTTTGGGCTTATAGATGGACATTGGTTTTTTTTGTTTTTAATCATATATATAATTAAGCATACTACTAACACGAGAGATTAATCCGAAATTAACTGAATTTGGATTAAATATATTTAAATGACTCGAGTTTGAAAAGACCCAAATCAGAATATACGAGGCTCAAACCCAAAAATATCCGAACCATATGACCCGAAACTGAAGAAGACCCGAATCCAAATGCCCGTCATTTGAGCGATCTAAACCCAACCCAACATGAAACCGAAAATAAACCGAATCGTATAACCCAAAATTTCCTTAACCCGTAACTAATCTAACCTAAATAACTGAACCCGAAAAATTTAAACATAATAAATTTTAATCAAAATACATTAAATTATTAAATAGATTCAGATCAAATTAAAATGATAAAAATAAAATAATTATAAAAATATTGAATTTAATTAAATGAAAATAGAGTTTTCGGTAAAATACAACTGTATATTAAATTTTTTGAATATATCCAAGTTTTTAATGAAAAATAGTAAAAGTAAAGTAATTTTAAAGATTTCGGAAAAAAATAATAATTATAAAGATATTATATTTAATTAAATAAAAATAGAGTTTTTAATAGAATATAAAAGTAAGTAATGACATTTAAGAAATATGTTTGAAAAATAAGGGTATAATGGGCGATTCAAAAGTTTTACAAGAGATTGTACTTTTTAATATACTAGTCTTCACTTGACCCATCGTGTTTAAATTAAAAAAAAATTGAAATTAATCATCCAAAATCGACAATCCGCTCAACCCGGTTGAACCCAATTTGATTAGAAAAAGTAAACGATTCAAACCCGTCATATCCAGACCCGACTAACTCGTAACCCGAATGACTCGAGAAATTAACCCGAGAGACGCAATAATATTATAAACTAAAATTATGTTTTATTCAGTCAAATCCACATAGTTATAATTTTAACTATTATAAAATATCATTTATTCAATAAAATTTATGTTATTGTTATAATTTTACATATTATGATTAAATTTACTAAACTTCATTATATGAACAATAATTATATGAATAAATACTAAATCGGTTATATGAATAATTTATGATAAGTTTATAATTAGTAATTTGTTTTTTTACATAATGAATAAATATAAATAATAATTATTATTTAACCAGAAAAAGTAAACGTTCCACACCTGTCATATCTAGACCTGACAAACTCGTAACTTGAATGACCCGAGAAGTTAACCCGAAAGACGCAAGAATATTATAAACTAAAATTATGTTTTATTCAGTCAAATCAACATTGTTATAATTTTAACCATTCTAAATTATCATTTATTCAATAAAATTTATATTATTGTTATAATTTTACCTATTATGATTAAATTTACTAAACTTCATTATATGAACAATAATATATATGGATAAATACTAAATCATTTATATGAATAATTTATGATAAGTTTATAATTAGTAATTTGTGTTTTTACATAATGAATAAATAATAGTAATTATTTGACTAGAAAAAGTAAACGTTCCAAACCTGTCATATCCAGACCTGACAAACTCGTAACCCGAATGACTCGATAAGTTAACCCGAAAGACGCAAAAATATTATAAACTAAAATTATGTTTTATTCAGTCAAATCCACATTGTTATAATTTTAGAATTATCATTTATTCAATAAAATTTATATTATTATTATAATTTTACCTATTATGATTTTTTTTTGAGTGAGTACATGTGAAATCTCATTATAATCTGAATAAATCTCTATATGCCCAAACATCTAAATGAGAAATTAACTCAAACTAAGAAACTACCATAAATAAATCATCTACCTACCAAATACATAAATAAACAAATTACAAACTAAACTCACATTCCGTGAGAGTTGAACCCAGTACCTCACGGTACAAGCACAGTGCACCTACCAGTTGAACTAACAACTCGGGTGCTATGATTAAATTTACTAAAGTTCATTTTATGAACAATAATTATATGAATAAATACTAAATCAGTTATATGAATAATTTATGATAAGTTTATAATTAGTAAATTATTTTTTTACATAATGAATAAATAATAATAATAATTTAGTAATTTCTTGACAGTTTTTTCATCTTAGGTTTTACTACCATACTAATAATCTCACCGATAAGGGTTTGTAATAATATTTTCATTTTTTTTTGTTCAAAATTTTCATTTTTATGGATACTTATAATTTTAATTGATATAATGAAATAACATAAATTTAGGCATTATAGAAATAAGAAGTAATCACGTTAATGTTAGAGAGGTTCTTAAAAGAAATGTTGAAGAGGTTGGTTGAGATTAAAATTGATCAAGAGTTTGTCTTGAATAAAAAGATTATATAATATATCAATTAATGAATATTATAAAAGAATTAAAATATTAATTGTAAATGACATTTTTGAAATATGTTTAACAATTAAGGGTATAATGGACGATTCAAAAGTTTTACAGATGAACGTACTTTTTAATATAGTATAGATATAGATATAGATATTGATATGAGGATTACAAAAGCACGACAACAAGTATGTATCCAAACTATATTTCTCAAAAAAAAAAAAAAGTATGTATCCAAACTTTCTTCACCCCTAAACTAGATTCTATCTTAGCTAGCTCATGGAAAAAGAGATTTGCATTTCTAACAAGCATATAATTCACTAATCAGTAACTGGATATCACTAATGACAACCCCCTTCAAGATCGCACAAAGACATTGTGGAGCTGTTTACTTCCTTCACTGCAGTAGCACAATCAGACTCGAGGATTACCCGATCAAAGCCAGCCTCCCGCGCCACCTTCAAGATCGCACATCCTAAGACCACTCCATTTGAGTCCCGCGCCACCATAGCCAGAGTAGTTAGATCTGCAGCAACCTGGTAAGCTGCATGGCATCGACATTAATCTTAGCAAAATTTGGAGGTGGATTCGACCATTGATCATCCTTATGAAGGACCTGCAACAATTTCACCACTTGGCTCACTCAAATACCCAATTAATAAAGCCAAATGGTGCAATTGCAAGTATGTTGATGGTAGCAGCTATTGCGATTTTGCCATAACTCCCAAAGCACTGTCAAACACAAATTAAGGCAATTGTGTTCCTTTGCCATAATCAATTGGGGAGAAGCATTAAAGTCCAAATCAATTTCAGACATCCAATTACCAATTTCCTCCCACACTTTTCTGCCATATATAAGGGCAATCAAAGAAAGGTACACGCTGCAAAAATTGGACCTTTCAGCCCGAGGGATCACTCACTGCATACCCCAATAAGCACAGATGGAGAGCGAACAGAGAACTGTCCCAAGCTATATCCTCGTGCCAAATAAGCACAGATGGACATTATTAAATTCAAATAATTCTATTAACATGATGGACTACTATCGTGCCATGAAAATTTATATATACTCGAAAATATGATTACCATATATCACAACCCTTCCAGAAGTAACCTGCACAAAGCTGATTCACTTTACGAATTACTGCTTTTGGCAATAAGAAGTTCATGCACCAAAAATTTTGCATGCTAAAAAGTATACTGCTTCAATTAATTGACTTCTTCCTGCATAAGAGACATGCTTGGCTGTCCAGGAATTGATTCTTTGAGTAGTCTTCTCTACCAAAGGCTGACAGTCCTTATCATTCAAAGATTTAGATACTAAAGATACACCATGATATCTAACTAGTAATTTCCCCACCTGAAACCCAGTAGCTGCTTTGATTTCTATAATTTCCTCATCTGAGATGCCTGAATAAAAGACCTCACTTTTGGAACAATTAAGCTGTAAGCCAGAGAAAGTATAAAAAAGCTACAAGATATTCTTGACACCTTCCACAGATTCAAGAGACCTTTTGTGAAGATAAGGAGATCATCAACAAAACAAGGATGAGTTAAGTTAACTAAACCTTTTTACACTTGGATGATAGGAAAAATTTCCATGCTTTTAAGAAGTTTCGATAAGACATTCATAGCAAGGACAAAAAGGTATGGAGACAAAGGATCGCCTTGTCTCACCTCTCTTGCCCCTGCAAAATATCCAAACTAATTAAGCCCCCATTTACCGAAACTGAGAATTTTTCAGAGGTTATACAAGCCGAAAGGCAATTGATATACACCAAGGGAAATTTCATGACTTGCAGTAAAGAAAAGATAAAATTCCAATCAAGAGTATCAAATGCTTTCCTTAGATCAACTTTCACAGCACATCTAGGGGAGAGGTTTCGCTTATGATATACTCCTATATCCACATACAAGTTCTTGTGCCATCAACACATTATCCACAATACTCCGCTTCAATAAAGGAACTCTGATTATCGCTTATCAGGTGAGGTAAACAATTCTTCAATCTATTGGCTAAAATTTTGGCAATGCATTATATATATAAATCATGGAGCAGCATGAGATAGGTCGAAAGTCAAGGAGTTTTGCTACATGACCAGAAAAATTAACCCGAAATTTGGTCCCCAATGACGTGTTCTTATACGGTTGGTCTAACAAATTGGTCCCACCACTATTTAAGTGGAGTTTTGCTACAAAACATAGGATGACTAGCAATGACACGTCATGGGGATAAAATTCGGGTCAATTTTTCTTATTGTGTTAAATTCTCCAAAGTCAAGTGTTAGGATTTGGAACCTTAGGCAGGAAAGCAATAATAGTAATTATAAGGATATAATTAATGTATATGCTCCATACGTATAACAGAACACCATTACACCATTAAGGATAGAAGCAAGAACCTTATTAAGGACATAATAATGGTTATAGGAATAATAGTACATAAAGAAACTTGTGAGAAAATAATTCTGCTAATTTGATGCACTATCATGCTTGAAAATACGTACCAGCCATAGTTCCTGGCCTCACATTTATATAAAATTAGCTCCATATACAAAAAGTAAACATCACTACACCGGTCGAGTACCAAAAGATCCGAAATCAGTCTCGCACAAATCCCATATATGATTCCTAATTTCCTGTATCTTCCAAAGGCTGCTGCTTTGTTATCCGTACCTAGAAACCACAAAAGAAGGGCCTTATACTAATATCCATATTTAATTAGTCAAATATATATGCATTAACCAGTAAGGATATATATATATAATATAAAAGTGTAAAACAAAGGTTTTCATATACATTTCCCTCACCTAATTATTCACATAATTCCAACAACATGGTGGAGTCGTCGAGAAAGTAGTTTAAGACACATCCAGGTATTTTATTGTCTATGGTTGGCTGCCATTGTCCGTCGTAAATTACCTTTACATACTTCAAATTATCAAATTGGGACTGATTTTCATTCAGCAAGGAAGGAAACGCAGCGAGAAGCTTAACAAATGGTTGATAGTAAGATTGCATGAAACATTTGAGAAAACAATTTGACATTGATATAAGATTTTAATACTAAAAATCATGAACACAAAAATAAGGGATGATTGCAAATCCTTATCTGCAATCTCATAGAGTCATACTGGTTAGAGAAAAGAAATTTCAGCACAAAGGAATAATGATCATTACAGATTTAAAATCAATGTAGTACATATAAATAAATGAAATAAATGGGAATTAGAAGAAGTTACCTCAACAGTTTGGGATGATAACGTGAGCGATTTCATAGGACGAAACTTGTTAAGAGTGTTGATCAATTGAACATGATCACGTCCATATGCTTTATATATATCAAAATAGACATCATGAATAGAAGCAAAGTCGTGAGATGAGCAGACTACAGGAGGAGAACCCTTATACTTAAAACTCACGAGCCGAGGAGCATCGATCACAACTTTATCAACGTTGCAACTTAAATAAAGTAGTCGTAGATATGGAAAAAAAGAAAGCTCCAACCTTTTCAGATTAGGAGCATTGATAAATAAAGTTCTATCTTCCCTCCAGCCCCGATCTCGTAAAGAAATAAGTTCCAAAGTTTCAAGATTTGGGCAACCTAACAAACTCTTTGGATTGTTAAAGAAATCTTGGGTCATCTCAACAGAATCATAACGCAAAGACTTAAGAGCTGGTAATTCCAGAAATGTGAAATTATGCCATTTACAATTATCGAATTCGAGAGCTGTAAGTGATTTACAATTAGAGAAGCTCTCAGGCATGGCAAAGTTGCTTAAATCCATTGACTGAAAGGCGAGTTGTTGGACATTGTGATTAACAGCGTAAGCGATCAAGCCTTCCAAAGTAAACCTTGGTTCATCTGGGAAGTGATAACGAGAAAGATCCTGGACGTAAACCTTAACGAGGTTGGAGTTGTAACGCCTGTGAAGAACTTGGTTGATCAAATTGTTTAAAGAAGAAAACTCCTCCTCGTATTCTTCTTCGGTTGGGTCCTCTTCGTCGAGAAATTCGCAACTCATCATCAAGTTAAGGTAAGGAAGAGATTTCCAGACCAACTTCCATCTCTTTGACAAAACGCAAGTCTGAACTGCATATTTTGTGTGCATAAAAGACATTATTTTATGGATAAGATCATCGCATAAACTGCTGATTCTGTCTTCTTTCGCTTCTTCCCCTGAAATTTTCGGCTTCGTCGACATTTTCCCCTTGAACAACTAGTTTCTGTGGGAGAGGGTTTTTAATTCGGTGGTTTTAAGTTTTAACCCTAGACTAGAGTTGATGTGAAGGATTTATTTATATGAAGGGGTTATTTTTATTAGGAATTAGGTCCAAGTCCAATCCCAATTCCGGTTAAGGTACTAAGTTTAGGTCCACTCCCAGAGCAACTTAAGCCCATATCATTCAACTTTGAGGGCTATTTATTTTTATTTATTTATTTATGATAATGATGAAGGGATTATTAATTATTTCTTCAACAACTTGGGTGGTACATGTACTGCTAGTTGATTGAATTTTGCTTCCATGATTCTGATCAATTACTTGAACAGAAATTTCATCCTTGTCTGCAGCTTTCGTTCCGTGATCCTGATAAATTGGTGGGAGTTTTCTTCATTTGATTGGTTTCTATGGCTGGGGCCATTTTCTAGCGCTTGGCTGCAGCCTGCTGGAAATAACTATGGAACTCAGACTAATTGGAAAGAAATTCTGCAAAATTAAAGCTCTTCTTATTCTGTTTGATTGGTTTCTATGGCTGGGGCCATTTTTCCTTCTGTACTCTTTGGTTACTTGGTTCCAAAGATTGTCCTTAAGAATTCCGAAAAGAAAATTTATCATCTGCTTTCTGGGCTTATCTAGTAATTGATTGAAGCTTAGGAAAGTATCAGGAATTTTGTATTGTTGAAATTTGCCCCGTTGAGTCAATCCACTAACGGACTCGAGTCCAAAATTATTACTACAAGCAGCAGGACATCCAAAAGATAAGTGACTCATTGCTTAAACTGCATGCTGGTTCTGTCTTGTTCTTATGTTTCTCTGTTCTTGCAGTTTCTCAAACCCAATCCGTCATGGCTTTGAATACATTTTCCCAGAATTAGCTTTTGGGGTTTGGTTTTTCTTTTTCTGGTTTTTGTGGGACAATGAAATTCTTTGTGCCAATCAAAGTTCATTGAAGCTACCTGTACAATCTTCTGCTTTTGGTATATATAATAATATGCCACATGAATTCTATGCTAGTGTAAAAATCAATGTGAAAATAACCTGAATTCTACACTAAAGCCCTTGAGCTTTCGCCCAATTCTGTTAGTCTAAAGAGCAATATATATATAGTTCCCTCAACATGCTGAATTTAAAAGGAAATTTCCATCAAAAATATCATTGCCCAATATAGTAGTAAAATCTTCACATATTAAGTGCCTGTTTGGCCTAAGTTTAAAGTTCTTCTGAAGAAGTGCTTCTGGAAAAATCTTCAATTTAGAGTTTCTGGCTTTTAGTTTAAAAACAACTGAAAAACACTTCTGAAAAGCACTTCTGGATTTTTCGTTTGGCCCAACTGTACATGATAAATTAAGTAACAACATTACAAAAGTCTAAGCCAGTTATGGGGTTGTGACTAGCTTGCCACTTTGAGATTCATACCTGAGAAAATAAAAATGAAAAGTAAAAAGCAGTTTAATTAACAATACTATTTCTTTTCAAAATTTCAAAATTGAAAAGTAAAAGTTTCTCCACCAAAAAGCAGAATCAGACCACTAACTGATGTTGGTAAAACTGGTGAGCCTTGGAACGTCAAACATGAACCACAATCTGCAATATATATTATAAATGGAAAGGCCATAAATATGTGTCACTTTGCTATAACCAAGATGTTGAGAGGTCACAAAAAACATTGAGAAACATATAAATGAAACTATGGTGGAACCATACATAGCCAACGCTCTGTTTCTTCTTAAGGGAGTCTTCCCGACCGACAAACCCATCTAAGGGTTTGGCTAGGGTTATTTCCACATTGACCAAACCTTTAGAAAGATCATTCGGGTGGGAAACGCCCCTAAATAGCAAACAGAAATGTTAACCAGGTATAATTCCACTATAAGTATATATTTAGTTTCATTTATATATTTCCTAATGTTTTCGTGGCCTCTCATCTCAGCTTCTTGGTTATTACAAAGCAACACAAGATATATGGAGACATATGATGAAGCCCAGGAGTTCCCCTTAATTAGAAATTGGGTTAAATTTGAAAGGTGAGAAACTGAGAAGTCATATTGGAGAAAATTGATAAGAGTTTTTCCAAGGGTTAGAAAAGTTTGAACCAAGCTTAAGAAGGTTAAGAAAGAAATTAAGAGAGAAATGCCAAGGAAGATGCATGGTAGTTTCTTCACCCTCAACAGTACTATATATAATGCTAATTCCTATGAGTAGTTAGAAAAGTAGACTTAAATTCCCCCATTTTTTTTTTCTTTTTGCCTAATTCTAAGGAAGACTATAACAGAACCCTATAGAATAGAGATTCCACATTTCTTTCATATTTCTATAGGATCAATTTGAAAATCTTCAAAATTTGAAAAGCAACAATTGCATGGGGAGTCTCATGATAATTATAAGCAAATTTGGGATGATAAATTTTGGATTTAGAAATAAAATTTAATCTTGTAAATCTAATGTAATTTGGGCAAAAGAATCAAAATATTGATGAATAAAAAACAAAATAAATAATCTAAACAACTATAACCACAAAATCATCATCACTTTTAGTTGAGCAACAACTCCCCACATATATATAATTAGGCCTAAGGGATCGAGTTGATTGATTTTATGATTAAAACTTAAAAAAAATGATAGATACGATATATATTTTTATTAAAAGAAAAAAGGGACTGGTTAATTAAATTCATCTTTGATGACTTTGCACATGTCAATTTCTAGCTATGGTCTCACTTATAATGGACATGATGTCAAACAAACAATAGCATTGATTCTTTAAACTAGTTACGTAGATTTTGATAATTTAATTTTAGTATATAAATGTAAGAGGAGGGGTTGATGTAATCATGAAAATTAAGACTAGAAAAAGATTGGATAAATCATAAAATCATGTCCCAACAATATATTTCATATCAAATCAAAACCAACTCAAGATGGATTGATTTACAAAGAACTAAGTCTATGATTTTTTGCGAGGTTGTTGAGATCATTTAATGCTCATATCCTATGTATATATCACTGGTGATTTAAAGAGTTTACAACTCATATCTATCACTTGAACACGATCATGGGAAGGTTTACGACAAGAGTTGTATTGTTATCTTTGTTGTGCCTCAATGTCCTCGTCGTAAATGTGGTGAGTAACAAAGAGGATGATCACGAAGAGAAGTTCCCACCAACCCAAAAGGGAGGAGGCTTTGGCAGTGGAGCTGGGGTTAGTTTCGGTGGTGGAGTTGGTGTGGGTGGTGGCGTTGAGGGCGGATTAAGTGTAGGAGGAGGTGGGGGTAGTGGTGGTGGTGGTGAAGCCGAAGGAGGGTCCAGTAAAGGAGGTGGATCTGATGGTGGAATTGGTAAGGGTGGTGGCATTGGTGGTGGAGAAGAAAAAGGTGGAGGAATTGGCAAAGGTGATGGAGTTGGAGGTGACACTGGCAAAGGAGGAGACACTGGTGGTGGAATTGGTAAAGGGGGAGGTCGTGTTGGTGGTGGAATTGGAAAGGGTGGCTGGTTTGGAGGTCGCATTGGAAAGGGTGGTTGGTTTAGAGGTCGTATTGGGAAGGGTGGTCGATTTGGTAGAAGGGGAATTATTGGTGGTAGAATTGGGAAGGGTGGTGGCATTGGTGGTTCGGGTGGTTTTGGTAAAGCTGATGGCATGGGAGGCGGGATAGGGAAAGGTACTGGAGGGGGTAGTGCAGGTGATCATGGTACCGGAGGAGCTGCTAAAGGTGGATTCCAAGGTGGAGTAGGAGGTGGAAGTGGTGGTGGTTCTGGCAGTGGTAGTGATGTTGGAGGAGGAGGAGCAGCAGCTGGAGGTGGCGGAGGTGGTGGACACCACTAAAGCAAGGTTCACGTATGCATGCATATGGTTCTAATCACTAATATTAAATCCCATATATGGGTGCATGAAATTTTAATTTAAAGTCGTTATTCATGTTTTTAGTACCATATCCAGATAATTTTGTACATATATGTTTGCAATAAAACTCATGGGACTTCCAAAATGTGTAATCGTTTACTATAATTTAAAGTCAGAATTAACATAGTACATGTTTTCTTCTACGTATTTATCATGTTAAATTCTCTCTTGGGTTTGAAAACCCATTTGCACCTTTGTTCGCTTAGTAGCTCGTTAGACTCTTCACCGCTCAGCCCCAAGAAGCCTCTCAGATCCCAAACTTCCTAGGCGCTAAACCTTTGCAGGTGAATCCATTTGGGATGTTAGGAGAGAAGAAGAGCTTTGATGCTACTCAAAGGGTGTGTAAAGCTAGTTCGTCAGAGCAAGGGAATGAAATTGCTCGACCGTAGAAAGAGGGTCTTAGGCGAGTTCGCTAGTAAATAAGGCATAAGCCGCCATTTTATTTTAAAAAACTTCATATAAACCAAATTTGAATGAAATATCAAATGCATCAAACACCCAAAGTTTCCTAGCCTTTTAGAATTTGCTTCATATGGCTAAATAAGGAAGTGTAGTAATAAAATGTGCCTAAAACACAATAAAAATAGGATTTATGAGCAATGACAATATATGCTATTATTATAGTACGGAGAAAATGTTCAACTAAAACATACTTGGAGAATCTTTGCTTGATCATATAAAATAGAATTGAATACGGAGATGCTGAAATTCATACACATACAGCCATGGTACCTCGCCTCTAGGATTAGCTCCACATACACATTACCAACAAGGAAATAGCATCTGTTAAACAAACACCAAAAGATCAAAAGATTGACAATTTATTTTAGGACTTTATACATCCCATAGCGTCTTATCTCATATATGTGCCGGAGTGTACTACTTTGCTATCCATACCTAAGAAATCAATTGAAAATCAAGGCTCTTAAGAAAATTTGATTTCCACAAATTTTGAAGCCAAATACAGAGTACTCAATAAAAGATACAAAGACAAGTTAATATGACCAAGATAAAGATTTTCGTAATACCAAATCAAGTACGATTAAGAGGGCAAGATGGATTTATAAGAAGTTGAACAAGTAAAGTTCAGTTTATAGCAATCCTAATTTGGATGCCCTGAAGGACATCTGTTCCAAGATAAGTAGGATGGATCGCCGAGAGGTCTGCAACACACACATCAAACACAGCATTATAACAAAGTTAAAAACACCATAAAAAGGAAAATTTCCATTCATAAGCATCAATTGTCAGTTTTACTTATATATCATATAGTCCATTTATTTTGTTTTCCATGGATGTGATTAGATTGTAAATATTAAATAACACACAACTCTTTATGCCCATTTTCCTATTTTCCAAAAGAATTTTCATAACTCCATAACAATAAACTTATAATCAACTATCATGAACTGTAAATGGTAAGAATAAAACCAATAACTCACCTTGGCTTGATAATGTAAAGAAGTATGAAGCTTACTGCTAAAAACAAGCAAAGCCCTCCCACGGTAATATATGCTATGCCAAGGAAATCATTTTTTCCACCTATCCAACTTGTGGTTGAAAGAACCAATTTCTTTTTGCCCCCAAAACTGTATGTGTTATAATTGTTCTGTATTACGACAGTAATCTTATCATTGGCTTGGAGGTCCTCCTCTATCCTCCCATAGAGTTTTCTGAAATTTGGCAGAGCTGCCGTACGCATCCAAACAATAAGATCCTCTTGTTCACTTAACTGTTGCATCCAGAACAGTAATCAAAATCTTTACCAAAAAAAAAAAAAAGAAAATAAAAAGAAAATGTATTGTTAAGTAATCCAAGAATAAAAGTTAAAAAAACAAAAAGCAGCACTTACAGGTATGCTCGAATTCAGTTTTGCACCTCCAATCAACCCTCCACTCTGAAAATTTTTTGGATAAACATCGGAGCCAAATTTATGCTCTTTGTCACTGTCCCAAGCTATATTCTTTTTGTTAACTTCTAACATCTTATTTTTTACTGAGAATCCATAAGTGTCATTGAACAAACTCCATGCAATGAGGCCACAAGGAACAATTGGACCAGCTGATGATTTGTCTTCAGGTTCGCAACTTGTTGTGTCAAACTCCGCTGCCTTGCTCCGCAACTGTTTATCATTTCGGCTTTTAACATAACTGCAAGGGTTTTCCCACAAAAAGATGAAAGATACTAAAAGTTAACAATATTGACATGGATTTTCAAGTCAAACAAACACAAGGAAGCGGCATAAATTAGCAGTAGGCAACATATAATATACACCAAAATCTTTCATGAAGGAGTTATGTAACTGAATCAATTTTCTTTAATTACAACAAAATAGAACAGTTACTGAACATTCAATAAAAAAATAAGTACAAGCACAGAACATTTCTAGGATTAAGTTCTACACACCGTCGATGATTCTGGTAGAAGTTATCAAGCTGATAATAGATAAAAACAGGGCTTTTCATCAGCTTAGGAACCTGAAGAAAGGAGGAAAATAAAGGAATAAAATCAATGCTCATTGGTAGAAGAAACATGTTATGATAAAATGTGGACAAGCCGAAAATGTAAAAGAGAACTTGGACTAACAATCAATGTCCTTGTGCAAGACTTGTTAGTCAGACTGTTTTGGATGTATGCAACTTTATCGGAATGAATAGAAGCACAGACTTCATCATAGCGGTCCACAATTTCAACCACCTATACATCAAAGACAACAGAGATGTTCAACACAGATTAATAGTTAGGAACAAACTCATTGAAATAGAGAAGGTTAGGAGGAAGAATAAACTACATGCTCTGATGCAGACAATGACACCAGTCCGATTGGGATGAAGATGATTCCAATGATGGTAAATGTTGTGATGACCTGAAAACCACCAAAAGAAAATTACTAGGGAAAATGGAAGCTTGCGTTAATGAAAATGTCAAAGAAAAATCATAGCATACATTCCTAGGAATTGAACACAAGATTTCTAGCAAAGAGAGTTAAGGTCTTAATTTCGAATTCTATCTTACCCTTGAACTTTGTCAAATGTACTAACAGAAAAAGTTTGACAAAGAGAGTTTTAAACATACCAATCCTGGTGTAAGAATGGGTTTACAAGCAGGAAGCTCTTGCTGTGTGAACTTAGAATCTGCAACCCAACAAAAAGATGAAAAGAAAATCCGTAAGGCCAATTCTTCATTTGCTAAAATTTATTTGAAAAAAATAAATAAATGGACACATAAAATGAAATCAATAACTATTCACAAGGAAGATCATAAGTATCATAACGAATCTTTAAAGAAAATGAACATAAATCCTGATCAGTAGCTGTAGGCAAAATCCAGAATTCATCTTCCTTCTTATGTTTTGAAGGTTATTGCAACCACATGGCACCCATTTTAACAGATTCATCAAAAGTAACAGAACAACAATGAAAAAGAAAACCCCCAATTCAGCAATGCATGCATATACTTCATTAGTGGGAAACATTATCAAGAAAAGGGGCAGTAAGGAAACGGACATTTGGGTTTTTTGGAATTCTTTTTGGCCGCTGAAGATGAATCAACGGTTACAGCTAAAGCACCGCCTCCACCACCAGCAGCGGCGGAGCTCGTGGCGGCTCCGTTGGTATTCATCTCCAAATCGCTCCTTTTTCTATTCAGATCTCAAAATTTTGGAGGAGATAGGTAAGAGAAAAGGAAAGAGGAGTGATCTACTGTTTTATTAAATCATTTCTAGCGGCCGGAGTGACGACAGCGGCCGCAGCACCGGGTGGAGGATGCTCGCCGGGTATTTTATTTGGGTTAGAGAAATCGGGTGGACATAGATAGAAAAATCAAAGAATAGGGGGGTTTTCGACGTTTTATTATAAGGAAAGGAACGGCACCGTTTTATATTTCTTAAAGCTAAGAAAAACAGTTTACAACTTTGCACCACAAAAAATACCCATTTTAATTTTTAAACCCCAGTACAGCACCCCACAACTAAAAACCCTTGCGAGCTGCGACACCAATATTTCACCGGCCACCGCCACCGCCACATCGTTATTTTTTGTCACAACCGGCATTGCAGGTTTTGGCCTCTTTATCATCTTATCTACAACCGTAGGTTAGTTTATTTTCCTTAGTATTAATGACCTAAGTTGTACTTTAATTTCCGCTGGAACTGTAATCAGTTTAATATATAAAAGAAATTGAGTACGGATTTTGCTTTCCTCTAAGATTTTGACATGCTGGATTTTGGTTGTTTTAGGATTGATAAACCAGTGACCTGAGTATCTATATAGTATATATATGTCTTAAAATAGGACAATGCTTTGGTAATTTCTTGTTCTTTCTGAAAATTTGCTTTTCAACAGCATAGTTCTCTCTTTATGTTTATTTAACACCCCACTATATGAAGTAAGCATGAGATGTTATATGAAGTTTGTTGGCCTGTTTTAGTTTGTGCTGTTTCTTAAGCAAGTTAAATGAACTAGGTTAATGCAAATAATTCTGGTATGTTTCACATGAGAATTTTTAGCATGATTGGATGTCACCTACTTTCTTCCTCTTGCATTCCTGCTCAATGTAATCGGTCTGTTTTATAGTCTGGGATAGATAATTGATGTGATTCCTGTATGTTAAGAGTAGCACATTTAAAGTTTTAAGAAGTGGTTCATCTTTTGCTGATCAGATAACTATTTTGCCCCTCACTCTAAGTTAACCAATGATTGCTAAATAACTACTTTAATGAGGAACTAATAATATTACCGATCTTAGCTAGTTCATTAAGGAACTATTATATGGTTCATCCTTATTAAACCACCGTTTTAGTTCCCGTGCACTGAATAGTTAAACCGCATCAAGTGATTTGCATTATTTTTAAGGCTTCTACTCCGCTTTCCTTGTCTCTTGAAACATTTTAGTTGACCTCTCTTTCCCAGCTTTCATGATAACCTCCAGTGGGCCAACTTCACCCGAATAGAACTTTATTAAGTATTGCAAAAGAAAAGGCCTGCTGATAGAACAGGGCAGGGAGGCAATACTAGTTATCAGGTCAGAGACGAAATGGGCAAAAAGAAATTCATTGACAAGAAAAAGGCGGCAACTTTCCAGTTATTTGCTCGAGACTCATCTGATCCTAATTACAGCGATGCTCCTGGAAGTGACAGAGTCTTTGTTCGAGTTGACAACAACCGTGTCTCTTTTAACACTGTTTTCGACGAAGATAACCATTACTACGGTAACACTCAATACAATGATGAAGAAGACTCCGTATTTGCTGATGCACCTGATGATGATGGTGACAATGATGATGGGTATGATAGAGTGGTGGGGAACCCATCTGGTACGGACATAAATGAGAAGGGTGCATTGCCGGAGAATGTCAGGAGGGAGATCTTGGAGCTAGGGTTTCCTGATGATGGTTACAATTATTTGACTCATTTGAGAGAGATAAGAAATACTGGTGGTGGCTCTGCTTTTTATCCAAACCCTAAGTTCAAACCCAACCAGCTTCCTCATGATGTAAAGGTTTGTTCAATTTGTCAAATTTTAAAGAATTTGGGGTAATTACTTATTTATTTGTATTTGATTAATTGTTTTGTGTGTATTGCTTAGGCCTATGATGCTTCGAGAGTACAGATCTCAAATTCCAGAGGGGAATATAATGAGAAGTCAATGTACACTGTTGCTTCGAAGACAATTAATGTTAGGATGCAGGAAGTGGTTGATCCTGAAGTGGCTGCACTGCTTGATGATAGTGATTTGTCACGGTTTGGTTCCGATGTTGAGGATTTGGAAGAGGATTTTATTGTTATAGGAAACATGGCTGAAGGAGAGGATAATGAGAGTGATAAGATGTGGAATTTAATTGAGGAATCTGAGGTGACTAACGAAGGTGCTAAAGACATCAACCACGATTCTGGCAATCAAGAGATTGCAAGTGAAGAGAAAAATCACACAGTTGAAGATAAGCCGAGGGTACGGCGTCTCTTGGATGAGCAATTTGACATTGTGAGTCTCTGTTCTAATCTATACTTTAGTCACTTTATAGCATGTGTGTTGTAGAACTTATTAAATAGTGGAAGTATTACAAGACTTTCTTTTGAGATAAGAAACTCGATATTACCAAACAAAATTAAATTTATGTTACTCGTCCAATTTGGTTACTGCAGTTTGTTGAATTATAATGTTGTCAAAGATTTTACTTTTTGTTTAAACTTCAAGAGTATGGAACTGTGATTTATCTAATTATCTGGTTATATTACAGCTTGAACTTCAAGAATATGGCACTGATGACGATCAATATGAGGGTTACATAGCTGAAGAAGAATTTCTAGCTGACAAGCTAAAAAATGTACTTAATGAGAATGATATGGATGAGTTGGAGTATGATGACAAGTATAGAGCTCCTGCTGATTTATTGCATGGTAGTGAGAGACCAAAAAGCAAAGAGATATTGGACTCTGCTGCTGATATTTTGCGTCGTTGTGCTGAATATGCTGAAAAGTATGAAAACGAAGGTGATAATGAAAAAGTGGTGATTGTGGAGGAAAGCAGTGATGAGTCAGAGCAATTTGATTGTGAGAGTATCATTTCCACGTATTCAACTCTAGATAACCACCCCGGAAAAATTGAAGCTCCAGAGGTAGCTAGGAAAAAGAAGTTGGCTGAAACTGTTTCTGGGGCATTGAGTGGAAAAAATCAGGTCATATCCCTTAGAGGAAAAGAGAAGCTCCCTGTCGACTTTTTGTCTAATAGCAGAAAGGCTACTACTGAAAAATTTAAAAGTCCAGGTAGCTGTAAACCTGAACAACTGAAGAGAAAGCCAAATGGTCAGGAAACAAAGGAGGAAAAGAAAGAACGGAAGGTAATTATATGCATCTGTGCTTGATTGAGTTTAAGCCACTTGATAAAAAAAAAAGTTTGTAGTCTTTGAAGTTATATTTACTTGTTCATGTCATTTTACATGCGTATTTCTTCTTGACTTGATGATTATGTTTTCAGGTTGCTGTTAAAGCAGAACGACGTGAAGCACGGATAATGAAAAAGGCAATGAAGGAGCTCTATCGTAGTGAAACCCAGCAAGCTCAGAAAGTTGCTGCTATAGCTGGCCCATCTTCCATTCGCTTAATGTAGGTATATATGGTGATAAGTTAAACACGTCTGATTTTATTCCTCGTCATTTTTGCTGGATTCATGAAATTTCAAGATTGAGAAGAACAATATGCTCAATAGTTTGCCTAGAAATCCTTATAGTAACATTTGTTTTATGATGCTATTATTAGGAATTTAGAATGAGCCTCGTACCAATTTTAAATTGTCTTTTGCAAGTACTTATGAAGTAGTAAATGGAAATAGTGACTGCTCTGATCTTCTAATGTATCGATCGATTTTTGCATCTGTCAAACTGCCAGTATTTAATCAATTTTCTTATAGGAGTCAATGCAAGAGAAATTTCAATTATGGTTTGAATGAAAAGGCTAAGGTTTGGTGGTATATGTTTTATATCAATGATTGACTAGTTCTTACAAAGCTTCTTCATCTGAAGCATCTGGTTATGTATGAAATCCCAGATAGAATATGTGCCAAAAAATTTTTCAATACCTTTATATAGATTTTGTGGCTTCACCCGTCAGAAAGTTACCTGTTCGTTGAAATGCCTAACGGATAGCAACCACTGATTCTTTTGGGAGTGAGACAAACGCAAATTATCCGATCAAATGCTTACAATTTTACAGCTTATGAATCTGTAACACTCCATTCCTCTCTCTCCATTTTAAAGTTTCTTGCAAGCTAGGGTCCAAACAAGTTTTCCAAGAGATTAATAACATGTCTATAGTTCTATTAGTAGAAAATTAATGAAACATGATAAATTATATACCAAAAATTTGAACAATTTTTTTCTCTAGAACTCCAAAACCATAAATTATTTTTCTCCTAATTTGGATGCCCTGAAGGGCTTTTGTTCCAAGACAAGTAGGATGGATCACCAAGAGGTCTGCAAACAAAAATGCAAGAAATCCACATCAAACACAACTTAGTTATAACTTATAACAAAAGTCAAAAACAAGATTAAAAATGGGAAAATTCCCATTCATAAGCATCATCAACTTGTAAGAATGAAACCATGAACTCACCTTGGCTTGATAACGTAAAGAAGAAAGAAGCTTACTGCGAAAAACAAGCAAAGTCCTCCCACTGTAATATAAGCTATGCTAAGGAAATCATTTTTACCACCAATCCAACTTTGTGGTTGAAAGAACCCACTCCTTTCTGCCCCCAAAACTATAGGTATTATAATTATTCTGTATTACAACAGTGATTTCCTCGTTGGGTTGCAGGTCCTCCTCTATCCTCCCATAGAGTTTTCTGAAATTTGGCAGTGCCGCTGTTCGCGCCAAACTATAAGATCCTCTTGTTCACTCAACTGTGACATTGACATTCAAAAAGAATAAGGTTATGTTTGGTTCGTGGTATCTTAGGTATCACGTGGGAATGTCATTCACACTACTTTCCTAGGAATGTTATTTTAGTGGGAAAGTATAATTTTTTATTTTTGTGGGAATAAGATTACCATGTTTGGTTAACATGGGAAAGTTAATAAATTTTGAGAATATAAGAGAAAGACAAGGGAAAAAGAGTAACACTTTCCTGGAAAGTGAACTTTCCCACCCTTTTAGGTGGGAATGTCATTCCCACCTAAAACTAGATTCCTCCAACCAAACATGGGAAAGTTATTTTCCCTATCTAACTTACCACACTTTCCCACTACTTTCCACGAACCAAACGCAACCTAATAAAAATCTTTGCCTTAAGAAAAACAAAACAAGGCAGACATATATGCAACACTTACAGCTAGGTATGCTGAAATCCAGTTTTGCACCTCCAATAAACTTTCCGGTCTGAAAATTTTTGGGAAAAACATCGGAGCCAAATTTATGGCCTTTGTCACTATCCCATGCTATATTCTTCTTGTTAGTATCTTTCTTTCTTTCACTGAGAATCCATATGTGTCATTGAACAAAGTCCATGCAATTAGGCCACAAGGAACAATTGGATCACCATCTCGTGATCTACCTTCGGGATCACAAGTTTTTGTTTCATTCTCAGCTGCCTTGTTCCGAAACTGTTTATCACTTCGGCTTTTAACATAACTGCAACCAATTTCCCACAAAATGATGAATTAGAATCGAATTTTCAATAAACATAGAACATTTTCTGTGATTAAGTTGTACGAACCGGCGATGGTTTTGGTAGAAGCTATCAAGATGATAATAGATAAAAACAGGGCTTTTCATCAGCTTAGGAACCTGAATAATGTTGGAAAGAGGGGTATAAAATCAATGCTTATTGGTATAAGATTTGACATGTTAAGATGAAATGTGGACAAGTAGAAAAATGAAGAAGATGACTTGAACCAATTATCAAAGTCCTTGTGCAAGATTTGTTAGTCGAATCGTTTTGGATGTATGAAATTTTATTGCGATAATTAGAAGCACAGACTTCGTCGTAGCGGTCCATAATTTCAACCACCTATATATCAAAGACGGCAAGAATTTCCGATAGACACAAATCAATTGCAAGGAACTGTAAATTGTATTAAACTCATTCAAGTAGAGATGTTTATAATAGTACATGCTTTGATGCAGACAATGACACCAGTCCCATTGGGATGAAGATGATTCCAATGATGGTAAATGTTGTAATGACCTGAAACTTTGCCAAAGGAAAATGGAAGCTTGCATTAATACAAATGTGAAGGGAAAATCACAAAATCTGCAATCCTAGGAATTGAACTCAAGAGTTCTAGTAGTTGAGATTTTTAAGGTCTTATTAGTTTCAGATTTTTTTAATATTTTTTTTATTTATATGTTAACCTTGTTCAAACCGAGTTGGTCCACTATGGAGGTAAATTATCTACCTCAGCAATGGTTTTCTCCATTCACAATACTCGAACCCAAAGGGAAACAAGTGTCAAACCACTTGAACCAACCACTTGTTGGTAGTTCCAGAATTCTATTTTGGCGATGGGCATTTTCATATGTAACCAGAAGCAAAAATTTGACAAACAAGAGTTTGAAACATACCAATCCTGGTGTAACAATGGGTTTACAAGCAGGAAGCTCTTGCTGTGTGAACCTAGAATCTGCATCCCATCATAAAGATGAAAAGAATATCCATAAGCCCAATTCTTCATTTGCAAAATTGTAATTAAAAAATAAAATAAAACGAAACACATAATATACAATCAAAAGTTATTCATAGGGAAAAATAATTGTAAATATCCTAATAAATGTTTAATAATAATGAACATAAATTCTAAATCTATAAAAGACCCAAAATTCATTAATTAATTTTCTTTCCTTAGAATATTTTGAAGGTTATTGCAACCACAATATTGCACCCATTTTAACAGATTCATCAAAGGGAAAAGAACAATAATGAATAGAAACCCAATTCAGAAATGCATGCAGATATTGTATTACTGGGAAAAATTAACAAGAAAAGGGTAGTAAGGAAACGGACATTTGGGTTTTTTGGAATTCTTTTTGGCTTCTCCACCACCAACAGCAGCAGAGCTCGTGGTGGCTCCATTGGTACTTATCTCCATATCCACTTTTATTAAGTCCTAAGCTGCCAAGAAACAGTCTTATAAGCTATCAATTAAGTATATGATTGAATTTTTTTTTTCTTTCTCCTTTAGAGAGAAAAGGTTAATCTGAGTATAGAAAAGTAAGGCCTAAATATAGATTCTTTTGAGTAGCCAAATGAAAATATAGACTCTTTGGAACGGAAGTATAGGCACGTTAATTAATTGGTTTTCATGGTCACCCACTTCTATTATGTCCTTCTCCTTTTCGTCAAACTCGAAGAAAAACTCTCTTTCTGTTTTGGCTTAGGATTAGGAACATATCCTCTTCCATAGAATGCCCATATACATATGAAGTTCTATACTTCTGCCTCAATTACCCTTTTTTGTCGAAAGCCAAAGCTCAAAAAAGTAAATCTTTAACTCAAGGAAGAAGAACCATCGGGCATTTGGCTTGATGGTAGAGTACTGGATTCTTAGTTCCAGCATACCTGGACCATGAGGTCTTGGATTCAACTCTTACGAGATGTGAGTTTAATTTGTGATTTGTTTGTTTGTTTTGGTTTGTAGGTACTAGGTAGGTACAGTTTCTAGTTTTTAGGTTCAAGAGCTGGTGTTATGAGATTTCAATTGTATTTGTTGAGGAAGGGGTTTGTTTGTTGGCTCATAGATTAGTGTTTCGGTAATGTAGCTTTCAATTGTATTTGTTGGGGAAGGGGTTTGTTTGTTGCCTCATAAATTAGCGTTTCAGTAATGTAGCTAATCATGTAGCGGTGTAGGGGTCTTCCTGTGCGTTTGTAATCCCAATCTCATTAATCAAAAAGTTTATTTCTGAAAAAAAAACTCAAGGAAGAAGAAAAACAACAGCAATGTAGGAGAAGTAGATAGATTAAGCAATTTAAACCCCAAATATGCAGTTCAAACCTCTGTATAGTTAGATTTTTCTTTGGAAATCTAATGCATCAATCGATTCTTGCATCTATCAAATTAATTGTCACAAGTTGATCAGTCCACGATGGCGCGTCGGACATTCTTTGTTATAGATTTTTTTTTATTATTGTTTGAATGCGGAAAGGATTTTGTTTCAAAAATTTGTAATTTTATTAGTATTTTGTGTATTTGTGAAGTAGTTTTCCAATTAAATGGATCTCAAATATCTATATATATAACTTATTAATGGTGGTTGTGTTTTATAGTTGTAAAATTCATTTTTTTTTATAAAATCGTAGCTTGTAATCCATTTCTTATTCTCGGACATTAACCTTTGCTACTTAAAATATCCTCTTTCTCATAAATCTAATTAAATTATTTCTATCATTATAGTTTGAGAAAGATGAGAGACGTTTTTATCTTTTAAAAGAAAATCATTAAATTAAAACAAAACCGATTAGTCTGAAGACTTTAATGGGTTTTACACAAAAAATTACAGAAATAATCAAATTAGGAAGAATAAAAAGAGGGCACAAAGTGGGTAAATGGGTCTTCCAAAAAAGTGCTAAAAGACCAAAATGAATGGTGAGAAACTAATTAAGGATCTTCTTAGAAAATAAATAATACATGATTTTATGGTTAATAAATGCTTTCACATTCAGCTGGTTAAAAACCCTTGGAATTACATAAAAGGGTTGGCACGTCGGGCGTTCAGAAATCTATTTCTTTGAACAATTTTCTATTCGAATTAAATTGTTTGATACGTAGAAAATTTCGAAAGTACTATGATTTTAAATGTGTTGCATCTTTAAAAGGCTATACTATTAACATTGAGCATATGCCCTAAAGTTGGCAATAAATAGTAAATATTAGTTTGTACATGGACATGTGCAATAGCTTCAATTTTGTTTCCTCTTCTAAAGTGTGTAACACTTAAACAGAAAACTAAGTTTACTCTCTTCTTCATATGGACATGAAAGGCCTGAAAGAGGTTACAATTCTAGATAATTAAGGGGGGGGGATAGGATTTATTATAACATTTATGTGAAAGGAAATGATAATTGCAAAAAAGGACTCAAGGGTAAGAAACTAACCTAGGGTCTTTTTAGTAATTTGGCAAGTGAGAAAAGACAAAAGGACAAAAAAAAAGTTCAAATGGAGCCTCCTCATCGATTCCCAAAAGGGGTCTTTGGTAAATTTCCTGGGTCTTTCAAATAATATTTAGTATATATATATATTGTTTGATCAATTTTGTTATCTTATCTTATCTTATCTTACTATACTATATAAAAGTACGAACTCAAAAATTTTAATTCTTAAATTACTAAAATACCCTTAGTAATATAGTATAATAATTTTTTATTAATATTCTTTTTAGTCATTAAACTTTATTATTATTATTCTCATAAATATTTTTATTTATAATTTATATTTATTTATTTATTTACTCAATAATAATAAATCTTAATTAGCTTTCTCTCTCGTGAATTTTTCGTTGGCCAAAAAATAAACTCTTTCTCCAATATCCGAATAAAATTTTGAGTACAAATATCCTTATAAATTTATAAATGAAACGACAATAGTTTGTAGATGGTATGAAACAAATCTGTACATGTGGTATGACATATACAATTGTTTAATAATAATTAAATTTTGAATATATTTATTTTATAGGTCTTTTAACTTTTATTTTTACTTATATATTACTTAATGATGTGACACTTTCTCATTCATTGAAAGTAAACATTGTCAGCACATCAAATTTAACCATTTAATATAATTAAGTCATGAAAATCTTCTTAGACTTTATAACTTTGACTTTAATTTTTAAGAATTAATTTATGAATATTGAAATAATTAATAGTATTTTTTATCAAATAATCACTTTCATTAATCAATAATCAGAGATTACAAATACCGGGAGGAATAGTCCCGCATCACACGATTATCCAGCTCAATCTTGGCTAGAGAATGTGCAAATACATTGGCTTCCCTTTTTATAAATTGAGGCATACATAAATCAAATAGGATTTCCAAATCTCTAATTTCATCTATAACTACCAAACATACCAAATGTATAAACAAATAAATTACAAACTAAACTCACATTCCGTGAGACTAGAGTCCCGCAGCACACGATTATCCAGCTCAATCTTAGCTAGAGAATGTGCAAATACATTGGCTTCCCTATTTACAAATTGAAGCGCACATAAATCAAATAGAATTGCCAAATCTCTAATTTCATCTATATCTACCAAACATACCAAATATACAAACAAATAAATTACAAACTAAACTCACATTCCGTGAGACTAGAATCCAAGACCTCATGGTCCAGGTACGTATACTGTAACTAAGAGTCCAGTACTCTACCACCAGGCCAAATACCCGATGACAATATATACTATATATTATTTTTAGTGACTATGGAAATTACTTAAAGGCCAAATTGAGGATTAATGTGGTGCCTCCTTTTGGCTTTTTTTGGTCTTTTCTCACTTTTCGGGTGACTAAAAAGGCCCTTGATGAATTTTCTTTCTTACTTTTCCTGCTGCCCTTTTTTTGTAATTTACTATTTTTATATTTATGATTAAATGTGTTTTAATTACATATTAATTGTGTGTGGATATTAGGATTTACCGGTTCAACTCCTCTGCCGGAATTCCAAAGGATTGGTGCTATAAATGTATCTACAATAATGGTTGATTCATGGGTAAACAATTGACATTTCAGTTTTGTTTTCCTTTCGTTTTCAATTCTATTTGGGTGGGTTTCATCTTCCCTAATATTTCTCTGAATAGGTTTCACATGGACTCCGTTCTGTTTCCTAAAATTTCCAGGTGGACGTTGATAAGATCCTTCCATTTAATTTAGCAGCGCCTTAGGATGACATAACCTAAAGTGGGGAGCTTTCACTTCTCACCACAATATTTTGAGATAAATATGGATTTATTTGTTGATTATATTATTTGATACTTAAATTTAACATTTCTTTATTCCTCTTTTATTTTACAAAAAGTTTTTTTTTTATATTTATCATTCGACTTCCTTTTTATTGAGGTTTATGTTAGTTGCTTATGTTTAGTATATTTCCATATTTCCAAAAACACAGTTAGCCAATGCTAAGTAAAATCATTTTGTGATGCATTGTGTGATATGCTCCTGCAAATGTTCTCGACTAATTCAATTTTCCTACGACAACTATACATGCTCCTTGACTACAAAAAATTAGGCCTTCCTTATGCAGAAGCCAAATTCTTCCACCTACCCGAGTTCATTAATTTAACAATTGCAATCAAGATTAAAAAATGACCGCAGCGTACCATGTTTTTTTAGATAATCAACATACATTTCAAGCAACAATTAATATTAGCTTTTATTTTGATGAATTATCTAGAGATGGAGGAGTAGAATATTAGTTTTATTTTGATGAATTACCTAGAGATGGAGTAGAATTTACGTAATGCACTTTTAGAATGAAAGAGAAGTCATGTGTTTTGTTTTATATATGCGAATTATTTGTTTCTATGTATGAGTTTCTCCTAACTGATTAACTTACAGCCAATGCAATATCTTCTTACTAACCGAATTAAACAACTACAAAAAATATAACCCTAATAAGAAGATGACTGCAGCGCAAGCGCATGCCGCCCTGCTTGTTAATATTATTTTTAGTCATTTATAAATTTGTAATTAATACTCTTTTAAATTATGCTTGGATTTTCTTAAAAATTGTGAGATTTGACTTAATACGTAATTGTTATATGAATTCATGACATGAGTAGACATTTTTTTTAACCGATAACTTTTTCTTAAAGATTGAAAATTTGACTTAGTACATAATTTTTATTTGAATTCATGACAGTAAAACATCAATTTTGTAACCATGCAAACCAATCCAACATAGGCCATGTGGATTTGATGAATAAACAAAATCATATTTCGTTTAGAAGAAAAGTTAATATCCTAATCATAAAAGGATCAAGCTACTATTTAAACCATTCAATTATAATTTTATTCAATTATTATTGTTTAGCCTTTTTTTATCTTCTTTGAATTGGTAGCTACTTTGATTTTTTTTGTTGGAGTGAACGACTTGAAATTGGAAAAGTAAGGTAATAATTTACCATTTTAAACTAATTTCTTCCTTTTTTTGTGTTAAAAAAAAACTTCCTTTATGCATTACAAAATTTAGTACAAAGAAATATATTAATCGAAAATTTGGTATAACTATACAAAGAAAAATCTCTTGCAAGTGAACTTAAGGAAAAGTACTATATAGACTTCCGTTTCAGTTGCGATAAAGTCTACATAGCAAGCATGGTAAAGTATGAAGTGGAAGATATACCCAGTTTTCACAACATAGAGACCAATTTGAAGCCACACTACAAATTGAAAGGCAACTCTAAACTTAGAAGTGGGAATAACAAATAAAATAATATTTTCCTATTATTATTATCTTGCCATTTTTTTTATTTCCTCATGGGTTTGTTTACTTTCATAATTGTTTCTCTTGATTTCTCTTCATTGATGATTACTTAAATGTTACTGAAGTTGCTATATGACTGACTACATTATAGAGCAAAGGTTACAGCAAATGAGAAGGTCTATTCGAACAACACGTGACATACTCTTTTTTTTTCTTTAAAAAATCAATGATAATAATGTTGCGTCAAATTTTCCTTGTGCGTCCAAAAGGGTCTTTGACGCTAGATCTCTTTGAGGAAAGAGAGAGGTTCGAGGCGTGCCAGTTTTTTTGTAGAAAAATAACAAAAACTGTTTGTGAAACTTGAAATTAAAAGATCAAACTTGGAAAGATCAGACAAATTGCAAGGTTCTGGTTCAAAGTCACACCGAAGCATTTAAATCATTTATCCAGAAGATTGCTTGTGAACAAAAGTGATCAAAGGTTTTTAATAAATAAAAAGCGAAAATAACAAAAGATTGTTATTTGATTTTATTGCAACAAATTACAAAGGAAAAATCTTGTGTAGACAAGATTGAAATATGAAAACAAGAAGAACAAATAAGAACTTGTATGAAAAAGTGAAGAACAACGAAGAACTTTTAGAGAAAAATTGAGAGAAAAGCACTAGGTTTGAATTATTGGACGGAGCAAGTTTATAGCATGTTGAAGTGTGGTTTGACAGAGAAGGTGGATAGACTTTATCCAAAGATACAATCCTTAAAAATCTCTCAAAAATAATATAAAAAACAAGGAATTGGAAATAACAATTAAAATGAAAACAATTAAACTAGAAACAAAACAAAGTAAATTAAATCTAGATCCATGGCAATTAAGAAAGAAAACAATAATTAAAAAGCATACTTCTTCTCCAATGGTAGAAAACAATCAAATTAATTATGGGTGCTCGATTTAAAAGATAAATTCAATATTAAATTCCTGATGATAACTGACATAGGGAAAACCCTAACATGCTATTTAGATAAGATTACCCGTCAAGACTTAAATTACCCATTTTTCTTCCTAACTAATCAATTACCCGTCAAGGTTTAAAGATTTGCTAGGAATCAAAGCATTAAGAGCAACTTTATTAGTTCTTTCACACATGCTTAACAAGTAAAACCATACAACAATCAGATAAATCTGATCACTGGCATGCAAACCCAATTGACCCACCGTCAAGCATCATCAACTTGCTACAAACAATCAAACTCATGCGTCAACAATATTGTTTGATCTAGCCAACAATCTCTCAAATTACCTCTTTAGTGGCCATAATAAATCAATAAAAATTAAGATTGTAGAATTAAAACAGAGTTTAACATGCTATCTATCAAGAATAAAATACCAAATTATAAGAACAGAAATCTCACCATATTAATTGATTGAATTCACCAAAGGATTAGAAGTATAAAGAATTTAGCTACTCATGGATTTTCCTAAATCCATGAGAGGCTTAAGAAAACTTACAAGACCTTGAAGGGGGCGAATTCTCCTTGCAAAATAACCTAGGTATGCCGCACCTTCCTATGGCTAGAGAGGGTGGCGGCACCCTTGCCTAAAAACTAGAAGAAAACTAGAAAATAAATCTAAAACTAATTGGTATGTGAAGGTATATGTGGTATGTGATTTGTGTTACAGGGGGTGGCTATTTATAGTGGAAATAACCCTAGGAAATCCAATTCTAAGTAGGAAAGATGTCTAGGACGGTTTAGAGGCTAACTTAGACTCCGCGTTATCTTAAAAGTCTTCCTAGAACCAAAATCCTAGTCAAAATAGGATCCTGAAAAATTCTGGATTCGTGCAGGGACTTCGACGGCATTGTTGGGCTTGAAAACGGCAGAACTGGGTCTTGAACTTCAAAGGAGAGTTGTAGATCTCGGAGTTAGCTTTCCAACGAGTACTCATGGGACTAAAACGGAGGTCTGAGCAGAAAGTTATGAGTTTTCTACCAAAACTGCGCTGAATCCTAATCCTGTTAGGACTAGAAGTGGGAATAAGCGGGAATTGGATATCTCCTTGGATATAGGCGGCATTAATTGGGATTTTAACTCCAATTATGGGCTTGTATGGGCTGAGTATTTTCCCATATAATATCCAAAATTCCTTGGCTTAAGGGCTTATTCATGGCTTGTCTTCAATCCTTCGCAATTAAGCTCCAATCTTCAATTCTTTCCTCTTGAAATAATTCTTCAATAGTCTTCAAGTCTTCAAATTATCTTCAAATAGTCTTCAAACATGAACTTCGAATCTCCAAATCTATACTCAAAATTGCTTCTTCTATATTTGAGTAAAAAGTCATCAAAATAGCTCCAAAAAGAGTGAAAAACAACAAGTTTCCACTTTTCTTGTCTTCAAGACCTAAAAACACAAATACTTATAAAATAGGGTTAAAATACACATATAAATAGCAAAAAACATAGGAAAATGATCATAAAAATAGGGTCTATTTTGCCTCAATCATAATTCCCCCACACTAAATCTTTGCTAGTCCCTAGCAAACTAGTGTAGGAAACTAAAAACTTACTAGTCTTGAGCATAAAATTAACCCTTTAATCCTAAACTAATGCAAATCAAAATTCCATCTTAATTTAAATCTTTCAAAAACTTTGAATGCATACACATATTAAGGATCAATGAAATTATGAAATCAAAATAACAAAGAATCATAAGAGCACTTAATTCAAAAAAATCAACAAATAGCAAACATCTTTATTCTTAAGTAACAATAATTAAAGCAGTTCTAATCACTTACCATTCATTACATCCTATAACTACTTCTTTCCATAAGCTTATGTCTTCATCTTTATCTCCATTACTCAAAGGAACGCATATCATGGATACAAATCAAGGATTTTCGTGGGTTATAATAGATTTTCAAAGGGTAATTGATTTTTAGAAAATTGAGGTTACTAACCTCTAAGTGTTCATGATTTGGTGTTACTAACTCCCATTTTTGAGACTACTAGCACTCTAGAAGGACTCTTTCTTTTTATTTTTTTCAGAGGGACAATATTTCTGCAATTTCATGCCTCTTATCCTTTTTCCAAGGGTTACTAACTCCTTTTGTTAAAGAAAAGAGTGACAACAATGGATTGAATTTTTTTTTTTAAGTATGCAGAAATACCTCTTCTCCTCTTGCATGAAAACACTTGTTTTTATGAAAACAATTTTTTAACTACCCTTTTATATAAGTAGTCCCCACACTTGTTCTTGACATATCCATAACATACTTTCATAATTGTAATTTCAATAAAAATTAAACACAAGTTCTAGAAATAGATAATCATAGAAATAATGAACAATATGCTTTTATCACAGACTCTAATTATACCTAATTCTAAGAAATAAGATATCATGCTATCAATCAATCAATCAAATAAAGCATTCTTAAAAATTCTAAGCATTCTCATTCATAATCAAATCAAATCACTCAATACATGCAAAATTTTCAAAATTTTCGAAAAATGCATTAATTAAGATTATGATCAATATGCATATGGCATTAATTAAGATTATGATCAATATGCATGAAAACTCTCTATTAACTAGACTCTCTCCCCCACACTGAGAAGACACATTGTCCTCAATGTGAAAACACATGAGAAAATAAAACAAACAATTGATATTACGCATGCTCATGTGGTTTATTTTAATGCAGAAAATAAAAACTAACACTAACAATTAATTCACATCAAAGAATAGGCAAGCAATCAAAGCAATAATCAATCAAGACAAAATAATGCAAGGAAAATTAAAAAGATAGAGTTAAAGAAAGCTTCTCTGTTTGTAGGCATAAGCTCCATCATTGCTTCTGAAACTGGACTCCTTTTGAATTCATCTTGCAATTGTCCAAATTAAGCTCCATTTGCTTTCCTTCGGTTCCTTCATGCAAAATCATTGGGTTGCCTCCCAATAAGCGCCTTTCTTTAAGGTCTTTGGCTAGACTGCCTTAAAGAAATAATTCTTCAAGGGTGAAGGAACTATGGATATATTCCTTTAACAATTCCACAATGATTTTGAGAGTATCATTGATGGCTTTGAGAACTTCAAGTTGAATTTTATCAAGACTTGAAATCATCAAAGGATATGCGGCGGCTTGGAATGGAGATGGCACGGGAATGGCTGGTGGTGGCACGGTGTTTGAATGACTTGCAAAGCATTTGGCCGGTAATGGCACGGTGATGGTCGGTCCTAACTTGGTGAAAACTCGAGGTGGCTCGGTGGATGGCCGGTTGTGGCTTGGTGATGGTGCGGCACTGGGCGGATATGGCCGGGTAGAAGCTTGGGATGGCCGGGCAATGGCCGGTCCTAGCCGGGCATGAGGCGCGGAGGATGCATCGTTGGCCGGGCATGGCTGAGCAGGTGGCTCGGCTAAAGCATGGAATGGCGCGGATGGCCGCGCATGTGGCTCGGGTGACCGGGCCATGGCCGGGCATGTAGCTTAGTGCGGCTTGGTCATGGCCGGTCTTGTCCGGGCCATGTGCGAGGATGGTTGGGCCATAGCCGGCTGAGTTGGCTCGATCATGGCCTTGGGCATCTTCCTCTGGTGCTTTGACTTCCATCTTCTACTTCTCTCCTTGTGGCTGAACTCCTTGCTTGTTGGCTTCTGCTTCTTCCTTTGCTTTTCTCTTTCTAAAGCTAGGGGGTGCAATTGATTTAGTCAAAGATTCCAGTGCTTCAAACGCAGCATCAGGGGTTCTATCGAACAAAGGGATGTTGTCCATTCTATCCACAAGAATTTGACCATCTACTCCTAATCCTTGATAAAAGTATGTAATCAAAAGTTGTTGTGATTTGGCATGGCGAGGGCAGGTTGTGCAAAGCTTCTTGAATCTATCCCAAGCTCGATAAAAAGGCTCAACTTTGCGTTGCTGAAAAGTTACTATCCTTTGTCTTCCTTTGAGAATCTGAGAAGATGTCATCGATGAAGATTCTTCAATTGCTCCTTTCTTAACACTTTTAACATTCACAACACAAACAAACTTGTTAAGAATTCAATGGCGATTGAGATGAAATTCTAGGGTGGATTACATCACCATCGAATTCCATGGTCAATGAACCATCGAATACATCAATCTTAGTATGAGAAGTTCTTAAGAAAGGTCTTCCTAATAAAAAAGGACATTGATCTTTCGAATGTTCCATCTCCATAACAAAGATGTCAATAGGAAAAATCAAGTGTTCAACTTTAATTAAGACATTCTCTAGAATACCTTTGGGATGAACCAAAGATCCATCAGCTAACTGTAGAATCACATAAGTATTTTTCAAATGGCCAAGATTTAAAGATTGATAAAAAGAATAAGGCATTACGCTTAAAGATGCACCTAAATCTAGCATAGCATTCTCTATAACACTTCTTCCAATAGAACAAGTATTGGAAAACGTACCTGGATCCTTGCACTTAGGAGGTAGACTCTTTTGAAGCACAGCAGAAACATTAACTCCAGCACTTACCTTACCTTGTAACCTTTTCTTGTTGGTACAAAGTTGCTTAAGTAACTTTGCATAATTTGGAATTTGTTGAATAGCCTCAAGAAGTGGGATGTTGACCTCAACTTTTCGAAGTATCTCCAAAATATCTTGATCATCATCTTCTTTCTTTGACTTCTTCAATCTTGATGGAAAATGAATGGCGGCATCTACCTTGGAATCAGTCTTGTCGGCGACAGTCTTCTTGTCTTTCCCCATGGTGGTTGCGCCATCTTTTCTGGGTTCATCTTCAATCTTGATTTCTTTGTCAGGCACTTGCAATTCCTCTTTGGTGCAGCTCGACTCTCCTTCATCTTGTGCGGCATGGGTCGGATAGGGGTTTTCCAACTCTTTTCCATTCCTTAAATTGATTGCACTTATTGAATAGTCTTCTCGAGATCCAAATTGTTGAGTGTTGGCAGCCATGTTCTCCACTAAAGTCCAAGCATCGGTGGGAGTTTTGTCTATGAAGGCTCCTCCACTTGCAGAATCTATGGAAGATCTGGCAAACGGTAGTAATCCTTCGTAGAAGTATTGGATCAGCAACTGTTCAATGATTTGATGGTTGGGGCAGCTCGCACATAAATGTCTTGAAACGTTCCCAATATTCGTGCATTGTTTCTCCATGGCGTTGCTTAATTCCGCAAATCTCCTTCCTTATACTTGATACTTTATGAGCAGGAAAGTACTTTTCCAAGAACAATTTCTTAAGACTCGTCCAAGATGTGATTGAACCAGTTGGTAAAAGGTACAACCAATCTTTTGCACGATCCACAAGAGTGAACGGAAAAGTTCTTAGCTTGAATTGGTCTTCAGTGATACCTTGAATATTTGTTGATGTGCAGGCAATCTAGAAATCTATCAGATGTCGGTGAGGATCTTCTCCAGACAGACCATGAAATTTGGGTAAAATCTGAATAAATCCAGATTTGATCTCAAAGTTTGCAGTCGTATCTGGGTATCGAATTGCTAAGCGTTGTGCATTGACGTTTGGTGCAGAAAGCTCTCTCAGGGTTTTAGGCTCGTTGTCGTTTGCCATGCCTTGCGACGATGTTGAAGCAGCAGAACTAGGAGAATTAGATTGAGAACTTGAATTGGATGACTCCTCTTCTTGTTGTCGATTTGATTTATCCTTCCTTAGTGAAAATAGTGTTCTTTCTGGCTCTGGATCAAATTCAAAATCTTCTATACCACTACTTCTTGTGTTTGGCATGCAATTTCCTAGAAAAACTCAAGAACTCAAAAGAAAAATTAGTAGTAACAGTTCTTATATGGGCTTATATGGGCTGAGTATTTTCCCATATAAAATATCCAAAATTCCTTGGCTTAAGGGCTTATTCATGGCTTGTCTTCAATCCTTCGCAATTAAGCTCCAATCTTCAATTCTTTCCTCTTGAAATAATTCTTCAATAGTGTTCAAGTCTTCAAATAGGAACTTCGAATCTCCAAATCTATACTCAAAATTGCTTCTTCCATATTTCAGTAAAAAGTCATCAAAATAGCTCCAAAAAGAGTGAAAAACAACAAGTTTCCACTTTTCTTGTCTTCAAGACCTAAAAACACAAATACTTATAAAATAAGGTTAAAATACACATATAAATAGTAAAAAGCATAGGAAAATGATCATAAAAATAGGGTCTATTTTGGCTCAATCAATTACTAACAATTCATATGGAGGTTTTTAAATTTTCATTACGTGGTTATCAATATATCATATGGAGGTTATCAACATCTCATAGTGTTGGTTATCAAAATTTCATTGGGAAGTTATCAAAATTTCATAGTGAGGTCTTCAAAATTTCATATGGAGGTTAACAAAATTTCATAAGGTTAAAAAAAATTTATAAAAAGGTTCTCAAAATTTCATAATATCGTTATTAAAATTTCATAGGAAGGTTATCAAAATTTCAAAAGGAGGTCATGAAAAATAGTGTAATTATCATAATTTAATAGGGAGATTATCATAATTTCATATGAATTTTTCATTTGAACACGTTGGGCCACGTGCAACGCACGTGAAAGTTAAAACTAGTACTATATAAAAGTACGAACTCAAAAATCTTAATTAATCAATTACTAAAATACCCTTAATATTATAGTATACTAATTTTTAAATAAATGTTCTTTTTAGTCATTCAACTTTTTTATTAATTATGGAGAAATATTGTAAATCCAATATATTTAACTTTTTAAATTATGGAAAGATATTAATAATTTGCTATAATTGTAATTAATAATCTACTTCTCATAATTATTTTTAGATTATAAAATTTTTAATTTATAGGTTAATATTGATGCACCGACGTGTATTATTTCTATACACCATTAGTCCATCACGATATGCCGCTTCATTAAGAGATAAAATTCAAAATTTACAAGTCCTTATAAGTAAATATTGTATATTTATTTAACAGTAATTACGTTGAAAATTTATCAAAATCATTTTTCTTTTTGCAATCCTCTTCTCCCTCCATCGTCTCCCCCAAACTCTCTCTTCTTCAAAATTTTATTCAAGCCTTTCACAATTAAAACAAAATTGCTACGTGGCTATGACAAACAATGAATATTATCATCATTCATCTCGATATCTCCTCGGCCTCTAATCCAACTTTTTTTTTCTTTTGGCATGAAATAAAGATTAACCAGTTTCAACATAGAAATTGAAAAGATGATATTTTCTTGCGATCAAGTGCTTTTAGGATTAATCTCTCTAATTCCATTCTTCTTGTTTTTTTAAAGGAAGTATGGCTAGTTTCTTGATTAATTTAAAGATTTCTCCATATTTTTTTCTGGGATATTCCTTCGACAATGGCAGACAATTGCAACTGCAAAATGTGGTAAACCTTTGAAAAAAGAAACATAAAATATGTTCTAGAGGGTCTAAAAGATTTTTAATTTTATTATTTAACGAGGTGTCCTGTGGTTGTTAAATGACAGTGTATAAAGTCACTGATGGTGTATTAAATAATCTTTAACTTTTTTAGAACTTTATTCTTCCTTTTGATATAGCTTTAAAAATCACATTCAAGGTCAAAATTGAGTTACTAATTAATGGTACATAGCTTTCGTAAAAAATAAAAGAAAAAAAAGTACGTAGCTAGTAGCTGATCATAGTTATTAAACTAGTCCGGACTGATGGTCGGACCGGTTGACCCGGAGTTGGAACCAGTACGGGTTTACAATTGGACCGTTTAAGCAAATGACCCGTTGAAACCCAGTGACCTTGTGGGTTAATGTTTTTCATTAAAGTTTACATTTAAATCCATTTTTGTTCAATTTTTAAATATATATATATATTAAGGGCAATATTGTAAATTACATAATAAACCTTAAAAAGAAATAAAAAATAACAAAATTTAAGAAGTACTAAATTTTTAATGACATTTTTTCCATCTATCCTACTTTATTTATTTAAATTAACATGGCTCATTGTTGGATAATTGATAATTTATGGAAATACATTCATTTTTTTATAGTTTTATATGCTAAAATATATTTATTTCTATTTATATCATTATGTAATAATATTATAAATTAGATTTAATAATTTAGTTATAGAAATAATAAATATAAAATTTATAAAAATATTTAAAAATATATTATTTATTAACCCTCATTGACCCGATTGACCTGACGATTAAACCGTCTGACCCGTGACCCAGAGCCTCGAGCGGGTCGCTCTCCGAGCTGGGTTTAATAAATATGGTTGATAGCCTAATACATAAATTATGAGTAAAATTGAAATTTTTATTGTCATACTTACTTTCCGTTGATTTCTTTGTAATCAAACATAATAAGCGCATAATCCTAAGAAAAGACTCACTTCCGCATTATGATATAGTCACACACGTGAATATTTCTAAGATCAATCGATAACATTAATTTGTCACACCGTTAGAAAAATGGTAAATTTACTTAAAACATGTTTGGAGCTTATAATGGTGAAATAGTAGAAATAAAATTAATATCCAATCAAAGTTTGAAAATATTGGAACTGTAAATAAAGTTATATTTTTTAATATATTTTTCAAATATGAATAATAATACTATATTAATGTAATATCATAAAATTTCTTTTGATATTGTAAATTAATATTTGAATCAAGAAGAAAATTAAGAAGGTGGAAGTGAGTTAAAAGGAAAGCTTGGGACTAAATCAAGCAAAATCATATATTGTAAGGACTAGAAGATAAAATTCCCCTTTTATTGGAAATAAAATCCCAACTCTTCTTTTCTCTTCCATTCCCGTCACCTTCCTCTCTTAATCTCTTTCTCACTACCCAAATGCTACCTTTTTTCTCTCTAGAATTCAACTTGAATTCAAGACCAATTTCTTGCATGCAATTGAAGCAAATGCATCATCTAGCAATCCTCAATTTGTTTTCACCCTATTATTCAAATTTCCAAGACATTTGTAGTGGCTATGGATTCAAGATGGATGGGTAAGTTTTGAGTTGGGTGAGCAATTTTAATTCCATTAACTAGCCACTCAACATGAAATTTATTTTAACTTGTTGTTTTGGGATGTGATGAGGTTCTGAATTAAGTATGGATGAAGCTTGGAGCTTGTGATGGGTGAGGGAAAGAGAGAAATTGATAGGAGTTCAAATTCAATCTTGGGTAAGTGATTTTCTAATTGATTTTGTTGTTACATTGGTGTTTGGTGGTATGAAATTAGTTTGGGTAAGTGGGTCTCTATGCATTAAAGAAATTATCAAGATATTGATGAATTTTGGTGTTAATTTGATGAGTTAAATGTTATAAATTGTTTGGATTTGAAATAAAAATTGTTTGAAAGTGTTTGGAATGAATTTGGGAAGAGATTGATTAAGGAAATATGTTAAAATTATCATTTTTAGACTGCCGGAATCTGGAAAATTCTTGATTTCCGATGAGTTTTCCGGCTACCGGAGGAGGAGGAAGAAGAAGAAGAAGAAGGAAAAAAAAAAAAAACAGAACAGGTCGCTTGGGCCAACCAAGCTGGGCTGCCCAGCGCTGGACCAGCGCTTGGGCCAGCCAAGCGCGTGGCCC
>AWUE01024906.1:0-15987 GCA_001974825.2 Corchorus olitorius
CTATAACTTTGTAGAAGAAAGCAAGTTGAAATTCTAAAGGGAAATTAGTGAAAAATAGCCATTTTTGGGACTGCATGGTTGATTCTTATTACAGCATGCCATTGAAAATGTTTGGGAATCAACTTCAGTTTTGAATAGGTTAGGAGCCGAATTTGATAAGGGTCCTCTAGGCGTGAATTTAAGTATATGGAACCATATTTCTAATGGATGTGGTTTCATTTGATTTGTTTGAGAATCGAGCTAGATATGAGTATTTTTGTAAAGTGTCGTCATGTTAGATTTTTGGTTGAAAATAGAGTTAGTCTAGAACTTTAATATTACTAAGATTTCCTTTTAGGTCATGATCCCGAATCCAACCTAACCGGATTAAGGACTACGGCTCGTAAGTAATATCATCGTATTTTAAGAACATTTGAATTACCAAAATACCCGTGATGGACAAATTTACTATATTACCCCTATAATGAGGAAATTACCATTTTACCCTAGAATTGGTATAATTACGACTTTGCCCCTAGAAGAGGATTTGACTTATCCAATCATACTAATCGAACATGTAAGGTTAGAGAATCACCGTAACAGCCTTAAGATGTCTAAATCACAAATTTGCCCCTAATCGAGTAAAATTACAGTTTTGCCCCTAGATGTCGGTTTTGATTAGATAAGCTGTGGAAGTATTTGCGGACCTTGAAACTCGAATTAGAACCCTGTAAGACATATAAAGACACGTTTAACTCCTCGATATTAGACCGTGGGTCTGGGTTCTATACTTCTTGTCATTTTATTCCTTTGTATCTAACTGATTTGGTATTTTCGTTTATTATCTTGGTTTTATATTGGTATATTATCCTGGTTTAGACTGACAAACTTGGCTTTACTTCGGTTTATGAATTTATTCTCTGAGTTTGGTTTTAACGGTTTTCTTGTGTTTGGTGCACTTCTCAATCAGACGGCCGAGGCGCTGATCGAGACACCAGTTAGGCTCACTGCGGATTCACCTTGGGGGGTATACGAGTCCCCTAAACTGTGAGTGGGCTATCCTCAACGGATTCTCCGTTGAGGAAATGTTTTATTACTGTTTTTACATGAATGATTTATAAAATGTTTTGATAAATGTTTTGGGTGCATGAATGACCTGGTTTTGTTTAAAAGAACTTGTTCAAGCATACGGGGACTTATGGACGTAGCTCCAGGAGTACGTATGGCTTGTTGGTGGAGCGTCTCGGACGCGACCCATCGCTGGTGTGTTTGCTTTAACGGACCATGACTTTATTTTGGATCCACATGGTTCGTAGCTCCAGGCCCGACACGATATATTTATTCATCTACCGGTTCGACGTGTGCATGGGAGAGCTAAATTGGGTGTGCTGCGGCCACCACGCAGTACCGGACCCAAGCTAACGTCAGGGGAACGGGCTTGTTTGGACAAAAAGAAAAAAATGATTTTTTTTAAATTATTGGATGATGACGAAAATGCCCCTGACGGGTCCGGAGGTTGACTCGGGCCAAGGTCACTCTGGATAGGTTTTATTGGCAGCCCATTTGTTTTATGTAAATGATAAATGATAAATGATTTCTTGGACTTGTTTTATTGCTAACCAGGATTTTATAACTTGGTTTTTCTTACCTGTTTTGGTTGTAAGTGCACTCCACCTTCTTCTTGTCCTCTTTTGAGGGTGGCTCACTCACTGGGTACATTTGCGTACTCACCCCCTCAAATTCTTGTTGTGTTTTCAGGGTAGTTAGGACTCAGCGGATTCTTGGACGGTCGAGTCGGTGCCGTAGGCTGTTATCACTACTCATAGAGGTACTTCTCACTACATGACGGGTCCCACTGGCATTGTGTCTATTCATTCGCATTCCGCGTGCCTTGTTTCTTGTTTACTAACCCACTAATTGGATTTGACTTTGTTTCCGATTTATTAAAATACTTTTATTATTTCGGTTTTGACGATTCCGCATCTACTCTGATTTGAAAGGTTCAGTATTTTAAATTTATACTCAATTCATGTTTTCCATGTTTTTAATCTGGTATTGACGCTTCGTGTTGCTTTGGAGTGCGTGACCGGCCGGCACGTGTTTCAAGGTGACACGGCGGTTGTCCGTGTTCGACTTCCGAGTCGGGGCGTGACAAAAGTAGCTTACCAAAAATAAAAAGATAAAGTTCAAGAAGCATACCTGGTTGGCTTGATGAAGATAATACGCAAACATAAAGACAATAGAAAATTAAAGTGATAATAAAATAAAACTAGATAGTTTATTAATGAAACTTGAAAAATAAAGACATAAATTGAAAAGAAAAATAAAAATAAAGCATAAACTTGAATAACTAATCCTAAGATGCATAAAATAAAAACCCTAAATCTAAAACAAGAAACTTAAACTTAAAACACTAAATCTAGATAGGTATATGGATAGCCTTCTCCAATAAATTGTAGAGGTTTTCCAAATTCCCAATTATTCCATTAAGTCCATCTCTTAAGCTAGTAACTTGATCACTTATATTCTTGAATCAAAGAAGGTAAGGATGTACTTCTTCCTTATACTCCTTTTTCTGATTAACCTCCTCTTTCTCTTCCTCAAATTCATCACTAGAAGCAACACTTGAATCTTGTTTAGAAGCAAGCAAAACGATATCCTTATTTTCTTGTTCTTCTTCTTGCAACGGATCCCTTGGTCCAATTGGTGGTAATGATCTATCCTTCTTCTCCTCCAAAGTATAAACAGTAGCAACAATTGGTGTCCTTGGTCGATTGGATGAAGAAGCATGATTAGGATGAGGAAAATGGAAGCCTTGAGGATAGGGATTGCATCGCATAGGAGGCCTATAGGGAGGCCTATAGGGCTTGGTGCGATAGCCATCAATTCGAGGTATGGGAAAAGGCTTGCTCCATGGTGCAACTTGAGGTCTCATCCTATCATTGAAAATTCTCGGTGGTCCTTAAGAGTAGGGAAATCGATTTCCATAAGGGTGGAATCGATTCCCATGGAAATTTTCTTTCAATTTTGCGGCATTGGCTCTTGCTTGGGCACTCATGGATTCTTCATGTGATGTTTCAACTTTATCCCAAAGAAATTGAAAAATTACCCTTGCTTTGAATCCGGGTTTGGTAGCAACATCTTCTGGAGAAAGTGAGGCAAGCACATTCAAAAGTTCTTGACAATCTTGACGAGAGAAAAATCCAAAGAATTTTCCTTCATGAAGATTATTACCTATCTCATGAAATTGCCTCTTAAAAGTTTTTAATTGAACTTCAAAATCCATGGTTGTGCTTGGCATTGTTGACATCTTCAAAAGCTTGGAGGGTGTATCGAAATCTTCTTCTAGTTTCTTTTATCGACTTTGCTTCCTTCAACAATTGCTTCTAATCGAAATTTCTCCTCCAAAGAATTGCTTCTTATCGAAAATTTGCTTCTCAAAGTATTGCTTCTTGCGTTTTGATGAATAAAGTGGAGGGATAGAGGTGTTTTTATATAGTGATCAAGTTATATTCCTAAGAGGATTTTAGTTAGAGTAAAAAGTAAGAAACATACCTTGATTAGGAATTCATTACCTTATTGGAAAAGGAATTACTAAGTTGAAAGCAATTAGGAAAATCCAATCCTAGTCAAAATAGGATTTGAGGTTGACAAGAAGAGGTGACATGGACTTGGCATGGGTGGCACGGCATAGCATGCGGCATGGCTCAGGATAAGGCCTGGATAGGTCTGGGCTTGGTGCGAAGCGACCTGGCGCTAGCCTGGTAGTGGCTTGGTCTGGCGCGGGAGTGTCCTGGTCTGGCCTAGCCTTGGCGTGGCATGGCCTGTCCTTGTCACGCTCTGGCCTGGCCTCGGCTGGGCTGCTATGCGGCATGGTCTGGTCATGCCCGAGCCATGATGCGGCATGTGCCGAGCCATGATCGGTCATGGTTCCTTGCTTCATTTTTTTTTATAAATTAAAATTATTGGGTTGCCTCCCAATAAGCGCTTGTTTAAAGTCATTAGCTTGACTTCCCCTTTTTCTTCAATCTCAGATTGGAAGATAAATTGGATCCTCCAACTCAATTTCTTCAATCAAACGTATTGGCAATGGCTCGAAGAAAGGTTGAGTCTTTGTCCATTGACTTTGAATTGCTCCTTGGTATTTGGATTGTAGATCTCCACGGCTCCATTGAAATATACATGTATTACTTCAAAAGGTCCAGCCCATTTTGATTTCAGCTTCCCATGGAAATGTTTCACCATGCTGTTGAACAACAAAACCTTTTGACCTTCATGAAATAATCTTCGCAATATCCTTTTATCATGTATGGCCTTGGTCTTTTTCTTTGTAAATTCTTGAATTCTCATATGCTTCATTCCTTATTTCTTCAAGTTCTTGTAATTGAAGCATCCTTTGAATTCCAGCTTTGTCAATGTTGAGATTGCATTGCTTAACTGCCTACCATGTTTTATGTTCTATCTCCACAAGTAGATGACATGATTTACCAAACACAATTCTGTATGGCGACATTCCAAGAGATGTCTTGTAAGCTGTACGATAGGCCCATAAAACATCTCCTAGTCGCATACTCTAAGCTTTCCTTTGAACATTGATTGTTTTCTCTAGAATCAGCTTCACTTGACGATTAGATATTTCAGCTTGACCACTAGTTTGAGAATGATATGAAGTAGGTACCCTATGGCAAACTCCATATTTTTCAACCAGTGATTGCACAATCTTGTTGCAGAAATGAGTAACTCGATCACTGATAAGAGCTTTAGGAATGGGAAATCGATAAAGAATGTTATTCTTTAAGAATTTGACTACTGTCCTAGCATCATCCTTGTCAACATCAACAACTTCAACCCATTTAGAAACATAATCCATAGCTAGAAAAATGTAGTACATCTTATCTGAGGGAGGAAAAGGTCCCATGAAATCAATTCCCCATACATCGAAGACTTCAGCAACGAATATAGGTGATTGAATCATCTGAATCCTTTTCGATATGTTTCCAACTTTTTGACAACATGGACAAGTCTTGCAGAACTCATAAGAATCTCGAAAGATTGTTGGCCAATAGAATCCACATTCTAGGATCTTCCTTGTAGTCTTCTTGTGTCCAAAATGTCCTCCACATTCATAGTTGTGGAAAAACTCCAATACTGATTGAATTTCATCATCAAGAATGCATCTTATCATGACTTGGTCAGAACCATATCTCCATAGGTATGGATCATCCCAGACATAATACTTAGCATCACTTATGATCTTCAACTTGACTCCTTTGCTAAGATCTGAGGGTAGACGACGAGTAATAAGAAATTGACTATATCAGCATACCAGGGAAGTTGAGAAACGGCAAACAGGTCTTCAAAGCGCAGTGCTTCATTGATTGCAGTCTCTTCTTCCTTGCCTTCAATTCTGCTTAGATGATCAGCAACGACATTTTCTGCTCCTTTCTTATCCTTGATTTCAATATCAAATTCTTGAAATAGCAATAGCCATCGCATGAGCCTAGCTTTTGCTTCTTTCTTTGCCATTAGATATCGAAGTGCAGAATGATCAGAATAGATTTGTCACCTTAGATCCCAAGATGTATAGTCGAAATTTCTCCAAAGCAAAGACAACGACAATCATCTATTTTTCTGTGGTGGTGTAGTTCTTCTGAGCAGCATTTAAGGTTCTTGAAGCATAGTAGATAACATGAGGTAGCTTATCTACTCTCTGACCTAAAACAGCTCCAATAGCGGCATCACTTGCATCACACATGATCTCGAATGGTAGTTTCGAATCAGGTGGTTTCACAATAAGAGTAGTAGTGAGAGCAGTCTTCAATTTGTCGAATGCTTCTTTGCAGTCATCTCCAAATTCGAACTCTACATCTTTTTGAAGCAGTCTACACATTGGTGCCGAAATCTTTGAGAAGTCTTTGATGAATCTTCTGTAGAAACCAGCATGGCCCTAGAATGAACGAATATCTTTGACACATGTTGGATATGGCAGGTTCTGAATAACATAAACCTTAGCTTTGTCGACTTGCATCCCTTCCTTGGATACTACATGGCCTAGAACAATGCCTTTTTCTACCATGAAGTGGCACTTCTCGGCATTTAATACCAATTTGGTTTCAACACATCTTTTCAAGATGAGTTATAAATTATGAAGGCATTAATTGAAGTTATCTCCATAGACTGTGAAATCGTCCATGAATACTTCCATCTTTTCTCCCACATAATCTTGAAAAATGCTCATCATACACCTTTGAAAAGTTGCAGGTGCATTGCATAAACCAAAAGGCATTCTTGTGTAGGCATACATACCAAAAGGACATGTAAAGGTGGTCTTTTCTTGATCTTCAGGTGCAATTGGAATCTGGAAGTATCCTGAATACCCATCTAGAAAACAATAGTAGGCTTTGCAAGCTAATCTCTCCAACATCTGGTCAATAAATGGCAGTGGAAAGTGGTCCTTCCTTGTGGCAGTGTTCAACTTTCTGTAGTCGATGCATACTCTCCATCCATTCTGCAATCTTTGGGGAACTAACTTCCATCCTTGTTTTCTACGACGGTGAATCTAGACTTCTTTGGTACTACTTGGACAGGGCTGACCCATTTACTATCTGTTATAGCATAAATAAGACCAGCTCCAAGTAACTTGAGAACTTCTTCTTTGACAACTTCAGCAAGGTTTGGATTCAATCTTCTTTGTGGTTGTCGAATAGGTATTGTATCCTCCTCCAATCGAATCCTATTCATGCATACAGTAGGACTTATTCCTTTGATATCAGCAACAGTCCATCTAATGGCTTCCTTGTATTCCTTCAAAACTCTGATCCGTTGTTTTTCTTGTAAATTATTCAATTTACTTGAAATAACAACAGGCAGGGTTTTTTTTTCTCCAAGGAAAACATGCTTCAGACCTTCAGGAAGTGGTTTCAGCTTTACTTCATGTGGTTGAATGATGGATGGCAAAGGCTTAGGGGTTGGCTCCAGGCCAATATAAGAAATCGATTCCTTCTCTTCAACTAGTGCCCCCAATTCTCTGATGGTTTCTGCTACATCTTTAGGCGTCAGAAGTTCTGCTTCCTTGATTTCTTCTTTATCCATGCTCTTTGTTAATACCAGTTCGAGTTCATCTTCATGATGCAATGTTTGAACTTCTTCAGAACAAACATCAATTGCATCAATAGCACAAATAGAATGAATCTCAGCAGGAAATTTCATGGCTTCATAAATATTAAATTCAACAGCTTCTCCATCAAATTCCATGTTGAGCTTTCCATCTCGAACATCATACTTCGTTCTGGCTATGGTCAGGAAAGGTCTTCCAAACAACAACGACATATGAGGAAGATGAAGGTCATCTTCACTCATCTTCAAGACATAGAAATCTACAGGAAAAACAAAATCTCCTATCTACACTGAAATATCCTCAACTAATCCTTCAGGTTTAATTTTAGTTCTATCAGCTAGTTGCACAATAAGATCAGTTTTAAGCATAGGTTCTATTTTCAATTGTGAATAAATAGAATAAGGCATGATGTTAATTGGAGATCCAAATTCACATATTGCATTTTCTATCTTATTCTTTCCTATATTACAAAAAATAGAAAAAGATCCTAAATCTTCACATTTATGATGCAATTTTCTCTGATAAGCAACAGATATATTCGCATTTATGCAAGCAAAATTTTCAGAATACTTACTTTTATTGGTGCATAATTCCTTGAGAAAATAAGCGTACCTGGGCACTGTTGCGATTTCAGCAAGCAAAGGAACATTTACCTCTAATTTTCGAAGTGAATTGAGTTGATTTGCAAACCTTTGAGGAAACAGTGGTAGACCGTGAATAGTTTCCATCTTTTTCATCCCTTAGAATCTTGATCGAGGTCGATAAGCTTTTGGTGATGAAGTAGGTCGATCCTCCTTGCTCTTGGCCGAAATCTCCTCTTCTCTTGAAACTGGTTTGTTGAATTCAGCAACTAATGGTGGTATGTCAGGGAAAGCAGGTGCTAGAAGTGATGATATCGCAAGTGGAGATGGAACGTCATGCAATTCCATCTTTTGTGCTTTCCATTGTTGAGTTCCTTCGATTGAGTTGACTCCATACCCTTGTGTGTTCTTGTTCATATGCCCTTGTGGTACATATGAAGGAGTTTGGATAGAAGATTGCGAATGGATACTCATGAAATCGGCAAACATCTTTGCTAGATTTCCACATTGAGTAGTCAATGAGGATATGGCATTGTCAGTACGGTTTATAAATTCCTTCATATCAAAGTACGATTCTGATCTCGAATCTTCCTTTGTGGAGAATTGGTAAATGTTCTCAGTCATGGTGTTGAGTAGCTTCCTTGCTTCTTCAGGGGTTTTGAGTGTCAGACTTCCTCCACTAGCGGCATCAACATAGGTTTGATCCTCATAGACAAGTCCATCGTAAAAATTCTGAATTAGAAATGCCTCGCTTAAGTTGTGATAGGGACAACTTGCGCAGATCTTGTTGTATCTCTCCCAGTATTGATGCCACTTCTCATCAGGTAACTGTTGACAAGTAGTGATTCTTCTTCTGACATCAGCACGTTTTGCTTCTGGAAAGTACTTATTCAAGAATGCTGTTTGCAATCCCTTCCACGAAGTTATGGATTTTGGTGGCAAACTCACGAACCAGTCTTTTGCTTTTCCTTCCAAAGTAGTTGGAAAAGTTCGAAGTTTCGCTTGTTCTTCAGGCAACCCAGTGATTGTAGTGCACTTGATGAAGAAACTTTGCAGATGCTGGATATTCAATGCAGAAGGGTGGCACTTCACAGTTGAAATTCAGTTCACTTAACGAATGGGATTGCGCCATTGGATTTTTCTACAAAACAAAGATGATCAAGTGCAAATTAAATAGAAAAAGAAAAAGAAAACACAATCTCCCCGGCAACGGCGCCAAAATTTATGATCGGTCGTCAGCAAATCATAAAAATAATCCCAACAATTACTAACTAAAAATAGTTAGGGCAAGTAGGGGTCGAACCCACAGAGAGATAGGTTATTATTCTTTTTCTAATTAATAAACTTAAAAACAATTAAACAAAGAAAGAGAGTTTTCAAAGTAAAATTGAAAACACTAAATTAAATTAAGATAATTAACTAAGAAAGCAATCAAAAAAATTAAAGGAAATAATTAATCAGAAAGCAGAGAATAAATTTAGAAAACAATTAAAATAAAGAAAACCCTCCAACATTGAATTAATATCCCTCTTGACAAAAATAACATGGATCATTGATATCTAAAAATTATGAAAACATTGAATAGCTTGTTTGGAACTAAATCCTAAATTACCTTAACTAGATAAGATTTCCTTCTCGGGCTTAAATTACCCCTATCATCCTTAACAATTAAATCTCATTCTCCTCCAATTGCTACAAACAATTAAATCTAAATTACTCATTCTAGACTCAATTTAGCTAATGTTAACTTAATTTATCAAGATAGTGTCGACTCCAGTCCATCAAAACAAGCAACATAGAATTCATACAGAGAATTAAGAAATACCCAAAACAATTATCATATATAAGCGCAAAATCTCACCATGAAATAAGTCAAGAGATCAATTAAATTCTACATTGGAGAAAAAGAAAAGGATTACTAACTCATGAATTGAGTGAGCATCCACAGAATAAGAAGAAAACTTATCTATGGATGGGAAGAAGAGTGGGGGGGGGGGGGGGGGGGGGGGGGGCTCTAAGCTTCTCCAAGTCTTCAACAATTCTACAATATTTTCTAATGAGGAATAAAAATAATACATAAAACCCTAGACCTAAGGTGGCTATTTATAGTAGAAAATTTTCCCTAAGACTCCAATTATAACCATAATAGGACTCTAGGATGGTTTAGACTCTAACTTGGTCTCCAAGTTGGCTTAAAAGTCTTCCTAGACCGAAATTATAGGTTAAAATCAGATCCTAAAAAATTCTGGAATCATGCAGAGACTTTGACAGCAATTTCGAGCTTGAAGATGGCAGAACTGGGCTTCAGGCTTCAAAGCGAAGTTGTAAATCTCAGAATTAGCTTTCCAACGCCTAATCACGGGCCTTATTTGGAGGTCTGAACAGAAAGTTATGGTCTTTTTACCAAGACTGCGCTGAATCCTAATCCAATTAGGACTCGTATGCGGGAATTGGATATTTCCTTGGATTGGTCCGCAGGATTTGGGGCTTTAACTCCAATTTTGGGCTTATTTGGGCTGAGTATTATCCCATATAAAATATCCAAAAAGTCCATGTCTTCAAGATCTTCAAAGTCTTCTCCAAAACCTTATCTTCACTTCTTCGCGATTTAAACTCGATCTTCAATTGTTTCTCTTTGAAATAATTCTTCAATGATCTTCATATCTTCAATTAATCTTCAATCACGAACTTCGAATCTCCAAATCTTCACTCAAAATTACTTTGCTCATATCTATGTAAAAAGTCATCAAAATAACTCCAAAAGTAGTGAAAATTAGCAAGTTCCCACTTTTACATCTCTTAAAGACTCAAAACACAAATATTAACAACATAAGATATATTAGAGCATAAATTCATCCAAAAACATAAGAAAATAGCTATAAAAATAGGGTTATTTTTTGCTCAATCACTCGACGTGGGCTTGGTCCACGATTAAGTCTGCAAGTGAGATTATGTTAGTGCTAATCTTTGCCGCAAAAAGACAAATATGTTGGAATTTGAATTAAGTAGGAGGACTTCCCTAGTCATTTTTCATGCAGCGGGACATTTTGCGTGGCTCGATGCAGCAGTAGGCTAAAGTGGCTTTTGACCCGCATGCCGTATGTGCTTTTTTCCTCACTTCTTTGGCAAATGACACGGTGGCAAAGCTTGGGCCTTTGTATGTTTTGGGCCTTCATGAGAGGTGTGGTAGTAGCAAGGTCCTACCAGGCCATTTGTGGCTTTTGCCCATTTTATGTGAGAGAGATGGTCCATTTGTTTGGGACCATTTTATGTGCACTCTTGGGCCTCCGGACTTTGTAGTAATAACAAGGTGACATGGCCCAATGTGTTATGTAAGTGTTTATGGGACTTTGGATTATTGGGTATAAGAGATGAGCCTTTTGTGTGTGTGAGACATTTATGGGCTTTGAGTGTGCTTGGTGGAGAAAAAAGTGGGCTTGGGTCTTCCCGATTTTGACCCCTAACTGTCATCAGTTCAAGATCAAGTCATTCGAACCTTGAATCAAATCAAATCAAACTCTCAAATTATCATCAAGTTCAAGATCAAGTCATTCGACCCTTGAAGCAAATCTTGAAGCGGAATTATGTAAAGGAGAAAAATCAGAGGACAATTTCTTTTTATCAGAATTTCCAAATCATCAAGTTCAAGATCAAGTCATTCGACCCTTGAAGCAAATCTTGAAGCGGAATTTTTAAAGGAGAAAAATCAAAGGATAATTTCTTTTTATTAGAATTTCCAAAGATTGTACCCGCATTCATCAATCAATAAAATTATTATCTGACTCCAATCTTTCTTGTCTTATTTTTAAACTTAGAAATTTTGTGTGTTACACACCTAAATCAAGAATGATTTACAAGCCACAAATCAAGAATACTCACGCACCAGCGTGAGCCGATCAACTTGTTTTTATAATTAAATACCTACCATCTCAAAAGTACTTGGCATACTTAGTTTAGTGATGAGGATTCAAACTCTTTCAAATCTAAATTGCTAATCCCACTTACTAATTGAACCAAAAAAATCCCACTTACTAAATTTCTCTTTTGTTATTGACAAAATTAGGGATAGACTCATGGGGTGGCAAGCTAAAACTCTTTCTCTTGCTGGTAGAGTCACTCTTGTTCAATCGGTTACTGCAACAATAGCGGATTATCCAATGCAAACTTCCTTCCTTCCTAGGTCTATCCACGAGGAGATTGATAGATTGCATAGGAACTTTGTTTGGGGAGATACACATGATAAGGCCAAACTCCACTTGGTAGGTTGGGATAGGATTGCCAGAAGTAAGAAGAGGGGTGGTCTTAGTCTTAGGAAAGTCAAAAACGGAAACATAGCTCTTATGGCTAAGTTAATTTGGAGAATTAAGAGGAATCCTACTGATCTTTGGGCTCAAACTTTGTGCAGCAAGTACAACATTGCAACTTTCAAGAAAAAATAGTCTGGTAATTCTGATGCTTGGCTTAGCATTGGGAAAGGTAGAGAGGTCTTTGATAAAGGGTGTAGAAATACCATTAGATCTAGAAGCTCTAATTTTTGGCATGATAAATGGGCAGCACCTAAGTCTTTACGGGCTTTGATTTATGGCCCTCTTAATGCTTATGAAGATTCTGTTTTGGTTAGAGATTGTTTTTGTAGTGATGGCAGCTGGGATTTTTCTAATATTTCTTTTGATTTGCCCTTGAATGTGCTAAACTTGATTTACTCAAAATCTTTTTCTATTTTGTCTCATTTACCTAATTCTTTTTTGCTGGCATTATTCGCCTTCTGGTGTTTTTAATTTAAGCTCTGCTTATGATTTGACTTTGGATATTGAACCTGAAAAACCTTTGATCCTGTTTGGAAACACATTTGGGGTTGCACTTGCCACAACCGTGTCAAATACTTTCTTTGGACCCTTGCACATGCCAAAATTCCTTGCAAAAGTATGCTTTACAACCGTGGTATTGGACTGGAAATTTGCTGTGATATCTGTCCGGATAGTGAAGAGTCTATTTTTCATGTTATCAGAGACTGTCCTTTTGCTTGTTCAGTTTGGAATTCTTTTCCAAATCTGCCTGATAACTTTTTTACTTGCATTGACTTGAATTCTTGGCTTATCCTCAATCTTACCTCCTCGGTCAGTTTTAAATCAATTAATTGGAACTCTTGGTTTGCCCACACCTGTTGGAATATTTGGAAAAACAGAAACACTAGATTGTTTGAAGGGAAATCTGTTCCTTTCGTCTATTCTTTTAATACCATTGTGTCTCAAACTCTTGAATTTTGTCATATTGGTATCTCCTCTCCCAAAATTATCACCAAAGTTCTCAAAGAAGTCAAGTGGGAACCTCCACCTCTAGGTTGGTGTTCACTCAACACTGATGGTTCATCCAATTGTAATCCCGGGGCTGCCGGGGCTGGAGGTGTCATTAGAAATTCAAATGGAGAATGGTTGACAGGTTTCTCTCGGAAAATTGGCTTTGCATCTAGTGTTCATGCTGAGTTGTGGGGAGTTAGAGACGGTTTGATACTTGCTCAGTCTAAAGGAATCCAAAGACTAAGTGTTTGCATTGATGCTGAAGTTGTACTCAAACTTATCAAACATGCCAATACCGATCTGCATCCTCTAGGTAACATTATTGCTGACTGCAAATCACTTCTTGGCACTTTTCCAGAAACTAGATTTTCACATTGCTATCGAGAAGCTAATAGAGCAGCTGACCTAATGGCTAATAAAGGCAGAGTGCAGGATCTTTCCTTTGTAATCTATGATACTATGCCAGATTTTGTTTTTGATATTATCATGGCTGACTGTTGGGGTATTACTTACCCACGACTTGTAACCACTTAATTTGTTTTATTTTAATGCATCCCCTTTTTACCAATAAAAAAATCCCACTTACTAAATGTAACTATGTAAAATACTAACTTGTCACTTGGTATATATAAGCAAAACTCTTAATAGGGAGTAACTAAATTGAAGACATGCAAAATTAAGTAAGAGTAATTGGAGACAAAGTTATTGACCACATGATGTTCCCACTTTTCAAAATAAAAACAAAAAGAGGGAAAAAGAAAGGAAAGTGGTAAAAAATTATGGAAAACTCTAAAATTTTACTAAGATGTAGTAATATGTATAAGGTGGAAAGTGATGGGGAGGAGAGGGGCCGGGGCATTGTTATTGAGCTGACACACTGCTTTGAGGAAAGGGATTGTTACTGAGTTGGAGAGAAGCAGGAGAAGAAGCAGAAGCCCTACCAAACCTGGAGAGAATAGTTGGCTGAGGCTGATGACTCTGTAACTCAATTGTACTGTTTGGTTGTGAAGAAGAGGTGCAGCGATGAAGGTGGCACCTGAAGGAACCCGCGTGCCTTGTTGGGGAGCATATGCAAATGCTTCCTTTCTTGGATTCCCCAATATTGCTACTATTTCCTGCTTTGTTATTCATCACATTCTTCTTCTTCTTTGCCTTCAAATTCATAATCATCAATTCTTCCTCTGCATTTGCTGCATTCTTCTTTAGAGTGGGCCTGCATATATGCAGAGTTTTTGAAATTCCATTAATTGCAATCAATTCATCAATACATTGTACTATTAGTAGCATTAAAGTTTATTAAAATAAAGTTAGCAGTATTAAATACACAATCTAACAGAAACAGCATAATGCATGCACTGCAGAATTAAGCACTTCACGTGCTATATATTGTTCTCACAAAGCTTGTCATCTCCATGTACAGTTTTTATCTATTACGAACCAGAACCAGCAAAAGATGTTAACAAAGCAATACTATCATCAGTTGGTGATTGCTACAAGCCTACAACAAGTAAACCCTCCATTTAACAAAGTTTTCAACTATATATGTGTAATAGAATTAGTTATCTACAAATAGCAAGAAAAATATCAACATAATTAAGAGTTTAATATTTCAATTAATATATGTGCTGTATGGAATTATGCATATATATAATTTAATCATCACTTCTCTGTATAAGATGTACTATACGTAATCTAAATTCATTATTCAATATATGCAGTTTTCAATGAATTTAAATTACATATATTGATGATGATGCCAAATTAAAGCATATATATAATAATACTATAGAATTATCCTCTAATAAAAACAAATTTAAAATTATTTCAGTATTTGGCTGAACGAGTAGGAAATTTTCATTCAGTACCAGCAGAATCCACAATATGGATTGGAGTATAAAATATCAATTTGCTACCGACAGAGCCAAAAGGGTAGAAAATTACAAGCCACAAAATTTTAAGTATAACTCAATTTCATGCATATATAAAGCTCAATTAATTTATTTTATATACTTAAATTTGTAATGAGAAGTCGTTTTCGTTAGTTAGTTTAGCAGGAAAAAGGAAGGATTGATGCGTTAGCGTACCAGGCAGCCATGGTGTGGATTGGGTCCGACTTCTCTGACGACTCCATGAGTGATTCAGCTCCCATTTTTTTAACCTAATCTCCAATTCTCTCGAATAGATGAACAAAACAGTCTTTGAAAATTTTGAGATTTGAGATCAAAGATAGATAGAGAGAGTTATTATTAAGCGTCAGAAACGTTCAAATTATCTGCAACAAGATAAAAAGAGGCAAAAGAGGCTTTTTATAAGAGAAAATAATGGGATATCTACCTATACCTCTATACCTTACTATTAAAGTTATCCTCTCAAAGTGCAGTATTTGCCTCTTCTTATGCTGACATTTGTCCAATGTAGATTGGTCGGAAGAAAACTAATATATACTATATATTATTTTTAGTGATTATGGAAATTACTTAAAGGCCAAATTGAGGATTAATGTGGTACCTCCTTTTGGATTTTTTTGGTCTTTTCGCACTTTTCGGGTGACTAAAAAGACCTTCGATGAATTGCCTCTCTTACTTTTTCTGTTGCCCTTTTTGGTAATTTACTATTTTTATATTTATGACTAAGTGTGTTTTAATTACATATTAATTGTGTGTGAATATTATGATTTACCGGTTCAATTCCTCTGCCGGAATTCCAAAGGATTGGTGCTATAAATGTATCTGCAATAATGGTTGATTCATGGGTAAACTATTGACATTTCAGTTCTGTTTTCCTTTCGTCTTCATTTCTATTTGGGTGGGTTTCTTCTTACCTTAACATTTCTCTAAATTGGTTTCACATGGACTCCGTTCTGTTTCCTAAAATTTCCAGGTGGACGTTGATAAGATCCTTCCATTTAATTTAGCAGCGCCTTAGGATGACATAACCTAAAGTGGAGAGCTTTCACTTCTCACCGCAACATTTTGAGGTAAATCTGGATTTATTTGTTGATTATATTATGTGA
>AWUE01024907.1:0-22097 GCA_001974825.2 Corchorus olitorius
TTGAGCTTTCTATTAGTTGCTTATATTTAGTATATTATATTTCTACAGTTAGCCAATGCTAAGTACAATCAATTTGTGATGCATTGTGTAAATTACATATGCTCTTGCAAATGCTCTCAATAATTCAATTTTCCTACGGCAACTATATATGCTCCTTGACTACAAAAAATTAGGTCTTACTTATGAAGAAGCCAAATTCTCCCACCTACCAGAGTTCATTAATTTAACAATTGCAATCGAGATTAAAAAATGACCGCAGCGTACTATGTTTTTTTAGATAATCAACATACATTTCAAACAACAAATAATATGAGCTTTATTTTGATGAATTATCTAGAGATGGAGGAGTAGAATATTAGCTTTATTTTGATGAATTACCTAGAGATGGAGTAGAATTTAGGTAATGCACTTTTATAATGAAAGAGAGGCCATGTGTTATGCTTTATATATACGAATTATTTGTTCGGATGTATGAGTTTCTCCTAACTGATTAACTTACAGCCAATGCAATATCTTCTTACTAACCGACCTAAACAACTACAAAAAATATAGTCCTAATAAAAAGATGACTGCAGCGCAAGCGTAGGCCGCCCAACTTGTATATATTAATTATTATTTATTTGGAATTCCAAATAATAATTTTAAATAATATTTAGAACATTGAATTATAATCAAAATAAAACTCCATTTCCTTTGTCTTGTAGATAATTATTTGAATAAACATTAAAATTCTAACAATATTTCTTTATATTTAACTTAATTGCTATTACCTAAGATAAAACTTTACTTCTTTTTAAACTTAAAAAAGTTTTCTGCCTGATGGAGCGTTTCTCTCTTCCATACAACAATGGCGACCAATCCTTCTAATTTCCTCGGTCCCGCCCCTCCGCCTTTAACCCAAAACCGTGCATCCTCAAAGCCCATAACCCCAGCTTCTTATTTTCTCCTTTTCACCGACCCTTTAGAGAGAAATTCACCTTCCTCACCTCTTCAATCTAGTGATGCTGAACCGATGGAATTGGCAACCACCAACCCACCGATGGAATCGACCCAATCGTGGCTTCCATGGGAGATTTCGTGAAGAGTCCACCAGGAACAGGTTTTGGACCAGCCAATCCTCCACTGGCACCCAAATCGTCAGCGTTATTACAGCCACCGATTGATACGAATTTAGTTGTGATAGATTCAAATCTACCCTTGAATTTCTCCAAAAATCAAACTTGAAACTCCAACTTCTAGACTTGATGAAATCGATAGTCTTCCCAAAGATCCAATCTTCTTTCGTCGGCCCTAGATGATCAATTAGACCTGCATTTGACAACCTAAGATCACAAGAAACACAACTAGATAATCACTATCTAATTGTTTGCTAGGACTCTACAAGATTGAAGAAATCCTAAGTATGTTCAAACTAGAACAATGAAGCTAAATTCTCAAAAGAACTCTCTTTGATTGAAAAACTTAACTTGTGTTTACAAGAGGGATATGGAACCCTTATATAGTAGTAAGGGACATCCTAACCCTAATCCTAAAGAAGTATTGGCGGCTATAAGGCCTTACAAGCCCAAAATAATAGACAAGGAAAACTAGTCCAAGTCCAACTAGGAAAAATAAATAACAAAACATAATTAAACAAGGATTGACTCAGTCAAACAAGGCCCAATCCTAATGTCATCTAAACATAAAGATAAACTAATCTAAGATAGAATAAAGCCTCATAAGGCCGATTAGACCTAAACAAGCCCAATTAGGTCTCAATCGCAAGCAAGGTAAGAAACTTGTCTTCAAGTGGTTTCTTCATGCTCAAATCATCTTCAAAGGTCTTCAATTGAAATTCAATAATCTTCATATCCTCAAGATGACTTTGAACAAGGCCCATGAGTGCATCCTTGAATCTCTTAGCTCTTGCTCTTGTCATTGGCCCATTAGGTAAGCTTAATGGATCAAATGGCATCTTCTTGATACTTGGAACATGATCATCGACATCTCCTTGGTTTCCATGAATCTTCAGGCTTCCTTGCAGCCCTTGCACATCCTCTCCTTGCTCTCCATGTTTGTCGTCAAGTCCATGATAAGTCTTGGGCGCATCACCAATTTTATCAAAATAGCTTTAAGCGTAGCACTCCATGGAGATCTTCTTACCCTTCAAAGGTTAGATTCAATCCGTTAAATGGTGTGTCTGCAATTTCTTTTTATTTCACTAATTTTCCAAACCTTTGGGAAGCTGAGCATTTCCTGGAAATTTTTAAATCTTGGGGTGATATTGTTGATGTGTATGTTCCTGCTAAGTTGAATCAGAGAGACCATAGATATGGGTTTGTGAGGTTTGTGGTTTCTGATGCTGTTGATAGTCTCTTATATGCTCTTAATCAAATTTGGATTGGGTGTTTTAACCTTAGGTTCTATAGAGCTAAAGGATCTAATAGTCTTGAGAACCCTCCTAACTGCTGCGAGCTTCAAAATCCTATTCAGTCCAACCCGAATGTCGATTGTGTTAAAGATGATTGTGCTACTGCTCCTCCCTCTGCTTAAGTTGAAACTTTGGAACATAGGAAGGGTGTCAATGTTGAGTCTCACTATTCAGAAGATACGAGTCTAAATCATGTTGTTACTAAAGCTGGTGAAGTAGAACTTGTGTGTTGTGAGGCTGACAACCAAACTCAGAAACTTCATGTTGAATCCAATATCTCTATCCCTTGCTTGTCCCCTCTTCAATCTTCGATGTCAATGGAAAATGGCTTTTTGGTTATAAGAATCAAAGTTGCAGATTTATTGGACTCTCTTATTCTTGATCATCAATGCATATTAGATAGCCAGTTATCCTCTACCAATATACTTTCCCTTGCCAATGAAATTTTTTATGATTCTCGGTGTTTTGACAAGCTTGACATGGTCCCGTTGCCTTATCCTTTTTGTCTAAGTAGGGGGTTGTTATGAGAGTTCTTAATTTCTAATAGCCTCCATTTGGAATGTTTTCAAGCGATGCATGTGTACCCTTGGTCAAGTACTAGCTGGAACTATGCTCGAAATTCAAATATGGCTCCACTTTATATAGAGAATGTTACAGCCCCTAACTCCATAGGTTGCTGTTGAGAGTGACTTTCAGGTTGATCAAACACATGAAACTGATTCGGATTCTGCCAGTGCTTTGGGGAGCCCTTGCTTTAGCGTGCACTCCCGTAATACAGAGGAAATTAATATGATTCTTGCCGAGGAATTAAACTATAAAGAAGTTTCCTTTGAGATGGGTAGCAGGATTGATTCTCTTGCTCTACGAGGAGGTCACTTCTATTGAATATGGGTTACTGGATAATTCCAATGCCCCAAATTATTCTCCCATGGAGCTTGCAATTGTGCCTTCTTTGAATGACAACGATTGGGATGTTGCCTCTGTCTTAGACGACAAGGTGATTGTTTGGAAACTTCCAAGTGATTGTTTGGAAACTTCTAAGGATCTCAAATTGAAGTATCATAAGTAGAAAAAGAAAAGAGTCAAGCATAATTGGAGTAGGAAAAAGAGTCACTCTAAGGTTGCTAATGGCACTCTTTCAGAAGATGACAATTTCATTTCAGATGAAGACATACAATTCAGGAACAATTTATTTAGGAAAGAAGCAGTAGAGACTTTTAAAATTGGCCAGCTGCTTGGGTTGTGTTTAAAGGACAAAGATGAAGACATCATCAATAAGCTAGTGGAGCTTGAATATGAGGATTAGAAAACACACTCTAGCAGTCAGATACTCTTCTCTTGCTTGAATATTTGGGTGTCTTTGTATAGTTTTGCAAAGCTTGAGAGTGTGCGAGTTCTTTCCTGTTGAATTTTTGCTCTGCTTATAAGAATGGTGTACTCTTTGTGCCGCTGCTTGCTTGTTGGGTACAAGGGTTGATTGTAGATATCCATTTTCTTCTAGAAGGTTGTCGCGGTGGTTGCTGATCCTTTTGACACTAAAAGCTTCCCCATTTTTGGCTTTGATTAGTTTGACTATCTTGGTTTGTTGGTCATTTCTTAAACATGTTTTCGAAGCCTCCACTCGACATGGTTCTCCTCTTTCTGGCACCAAGTTTTTGCTATGTGGAACAACAAGGGCTGCATATATTCGATTGTATATTTTCGCCGTTGTTTTGTCTCATGTTTCTCAGGCTACTGTTGTCTTGGTTTTTTTTTTTTTTCTCTGTTGTAGGATGGTGCTTTTAGGCAATTTTGAGTTTTGCTATGGTCTGTTATGTATTTATTTTGTGAACCCTTACAGAAAAGATTGCTGGTTGCATTAGTTTTTTGCTCGGTTAGTAGTATAATTATAACTCTAATTCTTTTAGATATTATTTATCTTTTTTCTTCTAAAAAAAAGATAAAACTTTATTTAGAATTGAAATTATTCATGCTCAAATTATAATCCAAAAATCTCGACACGAATACACAGGATAATCTATTAGAATTGTAATTAAAAAAAATTGGGGTCGTTGGAGATTCTGGATATAATTATATATGAGATGAAGATTTTTAATTATTATTATTCTTTATTCTTTATTGAGTTAGAAAAAAAAGGGCATAAAACGTGTCGAGAGACGCATGCATGCAATCTAATTAACGTACCTTAACACTTGGGTACGCATGCATTCATCTATCATTAATTCATTCATATGAATTAAATTTGGTCTTTTTACTAAGGGCAAAATGAATTCGAGGCTCAGACTCGTCCAAATTTAATTGGAAAACAAAAAAAACTCGAATAATGGGATGAAGGAAAATTCAACCCGAAAAAATCAGACTTAAGTATAAGCTATACTCGAATAAAAAGTTAGAAAACAACATAAATCAATCAAGATATTTCATTTCACTACTTATTAGTAATTAATTAGGTCTGGCCCAACTTGAATTAACTTGATTGATCCGAATCCAAAATGATCCAGGCCTGAAAATGGACACAATTAGCTTCATGCTTGTATTAAAAAATCACCCCAACCCTTAAAAAAGACCACCGGAATCCAAAATGTTGCCCAACTTAATTATCACCCTTATTTTCCAGGATGACCAAGAACCAAACGGCTCCTTAATCCATTTTTTTTAATATTTACAAGTTAATCTTATTCCAGTTGGGTTGTCCTTTTATGGGGGTAAAACTCTTCCAATGGTTTTCTCCATTTACAAAGACTCGAAGCCAATACCTTGCTTAAGGGGAATAAGTGTTAAACTACTTGAAACAACATGAGGTTGGTTCATCCTTTTAGATTTAACATATGTATTTAGCTAAAAATCCTTTAGCATTTTGAGTGCCACTAAGGTCAAATTCAATCTCTTTAATTATAAGGTTAAATTCTTATTTTAAGACAGAGTATATATTTTTTCCTCCGCAACAATTCAAATTAATTGAGCAATTATGTACTTTTATCCAATTAATTTAATTATTATAACTGTGTGTAATCTTTATGTTCAAATCACATTTACACCAATGTGGGGGAAAGTATCTCCCTTGGAAATAAGCGGGGTTCAACTCTGGGCTATGATGGCCCCAATTAGAGACACCTGATTTGGAGAGAAGAAATGCTTTTGGTAATGGTATGGTACGTTTGTTTACTAAGTGCATGTCCTACACATAAAGTATCCATTTTGATCCTTAATTCTTTTTTGGAGCCTCGCTTTTTCGGTATATTCCCCATTCTCTTTTCTCTTTCTCGTCTTCTTTTTCATTTTTCCTTTTCTTTTACCATTTTTTCTCTAAACACTAAAGCAAAGACTCTTCTTTACATAAATTTTCTTTCTTGCACGTAACCTTTGTCTTGCTTCAATTTTTTGAAACCCATAAACCCATTGATTTCCTTTCAATGCCCCCACATATCCATCTAATCATCATACTTTTAGAGAAACCATAATTAAAAAAGATAACTGCTCAAAATAAAACTCTTTTATGATCTAAAAAAACTAAAACTTTGAAGATTTTTGAACTAATCTTTTCTCTTTTTTTTTTTCTTTCTAAATTGCATGTTTCCTATCCATTTAACTATTTATCTATACCTCTATATCAGACTATTTTATTTTACTATTAAAGTTATATAATAGTATCTAGTAACTGATAATCTTGATTGACCCGAGTTATGTGATAAAAGCCTTTTAATCTTTTACAGCTTATATTTAACAGAGAAAGGGAGACATCGGACATGGAGTGATAAAAATAAGAATTCTCCAAGATTCATGCGTAGCCCGTGATGTTTGCAGGAAAAATACCCGAAAATAGAAAGCTCTCTGTCCAATTTTTCCAAGTCCCAACCACTCTCCAAGTCAACACTCAACACTGTGTTTTGCTTCCATTATTTATCTCTCATTATGTAAAAAACTAAAAACCTGATAGAAGAAAGTTTTTCCCATGCCTCCCAAAAAGTAATCTTCAGAAGTTCTAAAATTGAAATTCAAATTATTAAAAATAGCTAGCCCACGAAAATTAGAAATAGTAATAAGAACAATCACGTGATCACTCATGAACATATGATCTCTTTTTTTCTTTTTTTGTTCAATGAACATATGATCTCTAAACCGAAGATATGTTTGAAATTTGATTAATTGAAGGGGAATATGCAGTAATGCAAATCTTGCGAATCAAGCATTCTCTCCTTTTACTAACTTTTTTTTTCTTCCATTAAAATATGGTCAACTGCAAGATTGTCAATTTCAGATGTAATTTATAATATAAGATCCTCCAAAAGATTGAGCCATACAAAAAAAGGGAAGGTTTCTAAAAGAAAACCTTCTCCTTGACAACAAGATTCTGCTCATAACAACCCTCACATAAACATACTACTAATTAATAATTCTCTTCTTAACCCAATTAATAATTAATAATAATAATAATCTCCCTTATATACAAAAGGGATGGGAAAGAAGTTACATCCATTTTACCAAAAACAATATTTACGACATTCTATTTATATATATATATATATATATATTTATAATGTAGAACTTGGCATGGCAATGTTGGCTGCCTTCACACTGCACAAGTTGGCATCAAGCAGCTTGAAAAGAAACCCATTCCTCTCTTCTGCATCAAACCAGAAAAACAAAATGGAATTCTTTAAGTTAAGCAAAATTAATTATGATTAGTAGTAATTTAGATATTATAGTATAAGAAATAAAGGTTTAAAAAATTTAGGTACCTTTTTGGGTTTAGCGTAAAGGAGTTCAGGGGAGATTTTGTAGAGGTCTTCATCAACCGGTTTAGGTGTTGGCCTTGGCAGAGGAGTGGTTGCTGCTTCCTTCACGTCACCCACCTCCCAACTTTGCTTTTTTCCTTCTTTCAAATTCGACTCTCGCACTTTAGTCTGCACCAAAATTTTCACTCATTATTAAAGACCCATTTTCAGTTTCCCCCATAATTTTAAAGTTCATCTTTCTTCAATCCAAGTAAGAAAGATCAGCAGACAGCATTTTTTGTTTCCTTTTCAGTAAAAACCCTATTGTACTTTAGTAATTAATATCACTGGTAATTAAATTATAAAAAAGGCTATTTGGTCCCCACTTTTAGCTGTGTGACCATTTTTGCAACTATGACTCAATCTTGAAGCTAAGATGGAATTGTATTTGGTGAGCTTCTTTTCAGCTATTATTACAACAAAGTAAAAGCTTCTTTAGAATGAGTTTTTCCTTTTCCTTTTCCTTTTTGACATTCTCGACCCCTTTGTTGTAAGCAGAAGCTCCTTTTCACAAACCACGCATGAATTATTCAATGCATTTCTAAGAAATCATAGGCTTTCATACGCATTAAAAGAATAAATCAATATATTATCCCAACATGAAAAAGAAAAACAAAGTAAAAGCATACCATTGCACATGCACTAATCGAAGAAGAAGAAGAAAAAAAGTTGTTGAGAATTTCTTACCCTTCTGCGAGGAACAACAATCATGGCAGGAGTAACAACATCATTCTCATAAAGATCACCAGCAACATACAAATCACGATCTTCAGAGTAGCTATAACGAAGCAAACCAGCTTGTCTTGCTGATTCAAAGCACTGAGTAAATGGGAGGTCATTGTTCCAATCCCAGCTTCCAAAAGCTGGAACATGGCTCCTTCTATAATAATCCTGCAACAAAAAATAAAACCCCATTTTCAATTTTTCAATATAATTCCTAAATGCAACTACAAGAACAAAAAAAGAAAAAAGATGAACATAGAAGAACATTGATTTGAAGCATTAGATATAGGCGTACGAAAACTTACATCCATATTGTGACAGATAGAGAGAATGAGAAGTAGAAGAAGAAGAGCTAAAAAATCTTTGAGATTGACCTACTTTGAAAGGGGAAGAGAAGACTAGACTTGAGAGGGGTTTAAAGATTTGATGTCGTGTTGTGTCTTTGTTGGAAGGAAGTGGGAATTTCAAGCAATTTAAAGAAAGGGAGAAAGGGAATGAAGCAAACAGGCGAAGAAGAAGAAATTAAATATATAGGGTAAAAAGTAGGGGTGGGGAGGAGGGGGAATAGTATTAGTAGGGGCATGGGGGGATCCAAAGCATTAAAACTTCTGTTAGGTAAAAGGGAAAGTAACCCCAGATAACGAAGTTTCACAGTAGAAGACACAAGGACAAAGAGGTAAGGGTAAGAGAGATAAAGAAGAAAGGTGAAGTGAAAGGTTTAGAGAGGCACAGATCTTGATCAGATTGACAGAGAGAAAGAAAGGAGTAACAAGGTTAGGTTGCTTTTAATTTGGGGTTTTTTTTTTAAAAAAAAAATATTCTAATTTTACACTATTTTTTATATTTACTTTTATGGGTGTTTGATTAGAGGGATATAATTGATTTCATGTGGAACATATGATGTAGGGAAATAAACATTCCAAGGTTTGGTTCATAATTTTTGTCAAACCACATTCGCGCACTGTAGTGGGAATTTTATACTTTTTTTTTGTCGAAATTTAATTCTCACTGTGAGACTAGATAATTTTTTATTATCAGTTATCTTCTACTCTGTGAGAATTTATGTTTCATGGAACTAAATCATGTGTGAAACTAAAATTATGTGTGAGAATTTAATTATGATACATTGTAAGAGTTTATTATCAACGTTTCCTTAGTCAGATTGGATTCCCGATAATCATAATATTGGATATAGATGGTTTTAAAGTTGAGTTACGTCCGATCTTATTTACAGTAAGTTTTCCTAATATTGTTTTTTTTAAAAAAAAAAAAGAAAGGGAAAAGCTGTACGCATTAGAAATTAGTACTAAAAGTTAGTGTTTATATTTTTTTTACCTTAAATTTACACGTCTTTGTATCTAAAACCTAAATAGCCCGTATATTTGTGTAAGTTATTATTGCTTAGTGTAGTTATTCAGTAAGCATACTCTCTAAATTCATAAAATCCAATTTAAGATTCTTTTTAAAAAAAAAAACATTTGAGATTTTGTTTGAAGAAATATGGAACTACTTCCATTCAACCAAATATATACATTAATTACTATAATAAAATAATAATAATAGTATTCTTAATTATATTCTTATTATTAATATTATATATTTTAACTTTTGGTATCTTTTCTAATAAGGGTGGGTGCCTTGTTTGTCGCTGATCAAATGTATATTCCAAAGCATTGGTTTTTCTTTTGTTTTGTTTTTAAGTAGGTGTGGGGGATATCTCAAATCTCCAAGCAAGCAAAGGCTATGCTTTGGCCTTTTATTTTGGCTTTTTTAACCCCACACGCGTTGCCCAGTAAACTTGGTGCTTTGTGCACACGAGAGAGTGGCTAAAATTTTAAAAAGTTATTACTCGTAGTAATGCTATACAAATACAAGTAAACATTGCTATAAAGGTCTCCCAAAAAAAGAAAAAACCATTGCTATAAGGGAGAGTATTAAAGAAATTTCCTGTATAATATTTAGACTCAAATATAAATTCTAGTCTCTAGGACCATGATATATAGAACTAAGATTTATGATTTTTTTTAAAAGTCTCTACATAAATGTTTAATGGATTGATAAGTCTCTACATATAAATTGACAACTTGTTTTGATATTGAAAATATGGATCGATCATCAATAATTAGTTGGTTTAAAATTTAAATAACTTGATACTTATTCATTTTAAGTTAAATTTTGAATTTGAATATTGTAAACAGATAAAACTATTATTAACATAGTTTTATTATATAATGAATTAACTTGACTCGAATATGATTAATAATAAATTATTAAAATATATGTAAGTTTGAAAATTCCCCAAACAAATATTCAATAAATTCATAAATTTTCTCTTAATAAATTTAGGAGATTGGTAAGTTATACTTATTTCATCAATATAAGATAATTTATTATAAACCAAAACATCTATGAGACTAAACAAACAATCCATAAAATTGCATAAAATTGACACACATGTGATGGAAATTGATTCTAAGACTTCTTTTTTTTATTATATATATATATATATAATAATTGAATCTAAGACTTCACGCAATAGAAGATATGTACATCACCCACCAATTGAGCTAATACTCGGTGATTTTTTTTTTTAATTATAGAAAAATGTTAGTTATTATTACTCCTAATTAATTAAATATATTAAAAAAAAAGTAAAGGAGAAAAAAGTTTGAAATTGGTAAATGACGATGAAGTCAGTAACAGGTCAACACTCAACAGTTGTAGTCTTGTAGACTGGATTTAATGCCAACAATGGGTACTGAAAGGAAAGGGTAAACAGTGTTTTTAAAGTTGAATCTTTGGCAGAAGACAAAGCTCTGAGTAAAATACTTAGAATAAATTATCTTGCAGTACAATAGATAAAGGACATGTGCTACTGTTCAGACAAGCTCTGTCCTTTTCCTCTTTTTTTGAGCTTTTAATTAATCAATCCATCTACTTAACATACAAATACAATACAATAATAAGTAGTAGTATATATTTAAGAAATAGTAATATTATATTTTTCAATTCACTAATAACTATAGTAAACCTTAAATAGTAACCTTATGGCTTTGGCTTTTTGAGTTCTTGATTTTTTGTTACCAAAATGATGATAAATAAAGGTTCGGTTCTATGTATTCTTTTTTTTTTTTAAATTTCTTCCATTCGAATTCTATACTGTAATTAATTATTCATAGAGATAGCAGTAAATTTTCACTCTTTTTTTTTGGGTTCAAAAGTACGTACATTTTCACTCTGAATCTGAAGTTTATCCTATAGGTTGCGTTTGGTTCGTGGAAAGTAGTGGTAAGTTAGATAGGGAAAATAATTTTTCCATGTTTGGTTGGAGGAATCTAATTTTAGATGGGAATGTCATTCCCATCACTTTACCACTTGAGTGGGAAAGTGGTGGGAATGACATTCCCATCTAAAAGGGTGAGAAAGTTCACTTTTTCAGGAAAGTGTTATTCTTTTTCCCTTGTCTTTCTCTTATATTCTCAAAATTTAATAATTTTCCCATGTTAACCAAACATGGTAATCCTATTCCCACAAAAATAAAAAAAATTATACTTTCACACTAAAATAACATTCCTAGGAAAGTAGTGTGAATGACATTCCCACATGATACATAAGATATCACGAACCAAACATAATCATAGTGAAAAATAGGAATGCTTTTCTTACATCAGAGTAAAAGGAAAGCATATATGGCAGTGAAGTGATAGAGCAGGTTTAGAGCAATAACCAATTACAGAATTTTCTTCTTGTTGGCAAAAAGGAACCATCACTATTAGTATTAGGAAAGCTTGTGAAGTTGAGTTTAGCTCTAGACTTTACCTAAGGTTAACATTCCTATGATGCTATCTTATTTCTTAATGATCAAAATTCATGATAAATTTTATTTTTTTTGTTCAAAAATTCATGATAAATTTTAAGGGTAATTATTTGATACACCGCCGATGTAAATTTTGGACTCCACAAGCGGGTTGTGGAGTTGACACATGTCTTTTTTTTTTAATTAATTAAGTTTTAAATGTTTTAATCTAATCCCTAGAGGACACATATCACCCTTCAGGACCCGTTTGTGTAGTCTGCTAAATTCCACTGATGGTGTATTGCATAATTTGCAAAAGACAAACATGCAACTAAAAATCAATTAGGGTTGAGAGGACTAACTTGTATTATACCAAGCATGTGAGATATGAGAAACAATTAGGGCTTCTTTCATATATAAGAGGTAGGCAAATTGACATATTTATAATCTCAAACTTGAGACTTCTTTCTTTCTAACGAATTTCAGCCCTTAATCATTTCAGCCAGTAAGAAATTAAGTTAAATGAAATATAGTTTTGACCATTTATATTGCGATGAAGTTAAAGGATGAAATATTCAAACCTAAATCTAAATATCGTTAATAAGTGGGGAAGAGAGAATTAGAAAAAAAAAATAGTAGTCTCTGTTGTCAATTGTCATGGAGATTCTAGCCATACCGTTAGTTTTGAAAACGCTGTAGTCCATAGAGTAAGTAAAGTAGCCAAGCAAGGAAGAAAAGATGGAAGAAAGGTTAGTTAGAGGAAGGGCCCTCTCTTTTCTGCTTCTGCTATATATATTATATAGTATAAAGCACTATTATACATGAATTTCTTCTTTATTCCTTATATTTTGTCTGCTATTGTATCCATGAATCTTTTTTTCAAGAATGCAGCATCTCCCTTTTCATGAATTGCATCTATCACCAGCTTTGCATTTTTCACAGACCTTTTTAAGATTTTTATATATAGTATCCTATTTCTCTCACAATTTATATATCAACTTGTAATATTAGATATTCATCTATATATGAGGTTCATATACGTAAAATTGCACTTTTTAAAGTAAAATTGCACTTATTATATATTGAATATTACATCGATCACTTATAATAATTCCAACATCTCAAACACCAACGCAAGTCGCAAACTCTCTCTTACAAATTTTTTAATTCATTAAACTTTTATTTGAGAATTTTTAAAACCGTAAAAATTGCCTATCAATAAAAGTTTGTGGAGACTCAAACTTGCATGCATGTCTTCCACCACAGTTCCAAACTTGTATTACTCTGATCTCACTAGTCAGTTAGATGAAACTTTTTTTAAAGAAAAAAGTTAGATGAAATCTTTTATTTTTAAAAAAAAGGTACTGTCATTAATTAAATGAAATCTTACATCTTATAAATGTTGGATTTGGGACTTGGAGATTAGATTATGCCATTTGACTCTCCAACTCATTGCTCCATTATACTCCTATATAACCATTTGGGTTAGTAATTTGAGCATTTCAAGCCAGACAGGAAAGAGGAAAACATTGCCTAAAATGACAGCAACTGGAGGGCCAGGGGAGAACTCTAAAATAGTTAATTTCATCGAAGAATGGAAGTTTGAAATCATTATTTTTAATGCAAAAACTTTCGACTGTTTGACATCATTAACGATTTGACGTGAATTAACCTTTGAAAATAGAACCTTGTTTTGTTTCATAGTTCATACCCTCGGAACAATGCATCTCCCAGATCCGGAAGTATCTACATTTTTTATCCATTTTTGGTTCTTCTTCGATTCTTTCCCTTCCCCCCACAAGTCAAATTGGATTTATTTTATTTCTACACAAGATTTCATTACAATACATGCACAAACAAACAAAAGAGTTTGCCACAAATTCACTTGCAAATTCCATATTTCTTTTATTCCTTTCTAATATTTAACAAACCTTAGGGATAATTGATGAATTTTTTTGGCACCAAGGGAAGATTGATGAATTAATGAGACCATTTCTTTATTTTAAAACAAAAGAGGCAATATCCCATGTTACAAGCCATGAAACTTATTACTCCAAATGAAAGAAAAGGGAAAAAGGATATATAGAAATGATTCACTCAATTCTCTTGTCAATTGTCATGGAGAATCCAGCCATTATGCAGTTTGAAAGAAAGGAAGATGAAAAGGAAGTCAAAGGAAAATTACAGCTATGGCACTATAATACATGAATTTCTTCTTTATTCCATTTTGTTTGTCTTGTATTGTTTGAATGGCTCTTTTTACATTTTCGGGCAGAAGGGATAGATATGCATGTAGAGGAATTTGCAACTTTGCTTGAAGTGAACCCATCATCTTAATAGATTACATTCCCCAAATCTTTTCAGGGTTTGGTAGATATAGATATACCAATCTATATGACTTTTCTTTTTTTTCCAATATATCTAGGCAGCTGCACTGCTTGTCCCATTCTCTAATTTTACTCCATTGTTCCCCTAGTGGGTCAAGTTGGTCAGGAGTTTCTTTTTTTCTTTCTTTTTTTTTTTGGATGGGGGCGGGGTTTAAAGAAATATAAATCAATTAACAAATCTAAAGAAAATACTCAAATAGAACATATAGAGTTGTTAATTTTTTTAACTTGATATTGTTAGGACTCAAACGTTGAATTATTGGAATAAAAAATCAAATCATTCTATCAACAAGTTACATGATTATTATTCGAACGTTGACTAAATTATGAATAGGAATAAAAAGACATTGTCATGATTATTTATTTGTTAATTGTATAGCAAAGGTAATGAAGTAATGATAATGCTAATTCTTAATTATTAAAGTTAGTTGTAAAAGACATTTGGAGATTATTTGATTTTTTATATGAAAGTCATTTAATCATGCTTGCTAATGATGGAAATTAAGAAAGAGTTGCAACTTATATTATTTTATTATATATATATTATATAATAAAAGTCCACCATTTACAAATTTTACTAGGAAAAAAGAGTACGAAAGGCCGAAACAAGAAAGAAGGCCGTCCTTTAGATTAGAAGATGGGCTTTTGGAGAGAGCCTCAGAAACATTGGGCCTCTTCTATAGAACCACATTGGTTAACTTGAAAAAGTACATATAAGTTGAGGACAATTTGAATAATAATAATAATAAAAAAGTTGAGAACAATTGGCTCTGATGTTCACAATATACCGAAAAAAATAATAATATGTAAGCTTTATGTACAAAAATATATATGGGTTTATATATAATACATCGGCGGTGGAGTTTAGCAGACTGTACAAGTGAGTCTTGAAGGGTGACATGTGTCCCCTAGGGACTAGATTGAAATATTTAAAATTTAATTAATTCAGAAAATGGACATGTGTCAACTCCACAACCTGCTTGTGGAATCCAAAATTTACACCGCCGATGTATCAAATAATTACCTTATGTTGCAAATTAAGTATTAGGGCCAGACCTAATATATTTGGGCTTTTGGAAAGTAAACTAAATATGTATTTGAGCTTGGATTTAATTACTAATGGACTTACGAGATGATAAGGCCTTTGTAGTTAATTAAGAAGTTAATTATGATTAATTAAGTAAGTTAATGGCCGGTTATTTCCACTTAAAATGGGACAAATTAAATGCAATTCACATGTTGAATTGAATTCGGATGAGTGATTAATTAACCATTAATTTGGACACTATTAATAAGAGTTTTTCTTATGTCCAAAGTGTTGGAAAATTCAACAAAGACAAGAAGTCAAGAAAATCTCATAGTTGTCTAGAATTTTAGAAGTAATTCTTAGAAGTAGATTAACTTTGCAAATTATGAGTAGTTTCCTTAACTTAGATAATTTCCAAGCTCTTGTAATCAAGCATTCAAGATCATTGAATCTCAAACCCTTTGTAATTTCCTAGTGTTCTTAGTAATTTTTTTTTTATTTTTGAACAATTGCAATCTTTTATTTAGATATGAATTCCCCATTCTTGCATAGAAGAAACAAGGGTGATGACCCTTACATTTTTTGCATCAAATAATTTGGCACACCTGGTGGGACATTAGGGAAGTTTTTACAAATCATGCCTAAAAAAACAAGGCAAAGTAACAATGAGGAAGAAGACAATTCTGCCTCTAATGTTAATGTTAATGAAACATTAAGAGTAGATGAGAGATCGACTCATGAAGATGCAGTTACTCCTACCATGTTATCAAAAGCTATGATGGAACTTATTTCACAAGTTTAGAAAACGCAAGTAAGCACTGATAAGAATGCTGAACAGGTAAGTTTACTTGTGCAATCACAGCATGCCATTTGGTAGAGCAAAATGGACAAAATCATGCTATTTTAACTGATGCAATTAATAATTTGTCCGAACATATTATATCAATGACCATTTGAATGCTGGTGTAATACCAGAAGGTCCTAAAGTATCAAACTCTGTTAATGGAAGTTCACAGAACCATGTAACCAGAGTTAGCAATATCAGACCTCTTCCTGGTATAATTATTAAGGAATCTGATAATTGTTAAAATCCAATGACAGGAAATGTCATGGAGAATGATAATGGAAAATCTGGAAGGGTAAGTCCAGATCACAATGTAATGCCTCAAATGGATAGATTTGCTTCAAATCGAGTTAGATCATTAGAGGAATCTTGTGATAATGTTAGAGTGCCTATGAGTGGTTATGTTAATCAAAACAGAAATGTTGCAGAAGCCTGGGGGCAAACTTAGCCTAGAAATGATGTTTTTGGTTTAAATAACAATGAACAAGTCCAAAATCCCATTAGAAGAGATACTGGTTTCCAGAATTTATTGAGAGATCAAGTCTTAAGAATCTTGCAAGAGCAGTTAGTGCCTATAGGAAGGGTGGACAAAGGCCAGTTTATAGGAAACCATATCCGGATTGGATTGATCAAAGTAATCCTTTCCCTAGAGGATATAAAGTCCCTGATTTTTCAATGTTTTCTGGAGAGGATGGTCAATCTACTTTAGAGCATATTGGTAGATTTAACATCAGATGTGGTGATGTGAGTGATTATGTTAAACTTAGAATGTTTGGTAACACTCTTACTAGTGTTGCATTTAATTGGTTCATAAATTTATCAGCAAATTTTATCCTAAATTGGCATCAAATGGAGATAGCATTTCATGCTCAATTCTATAGGACAAAACTTGAAGTAACTATGTCAGATTTAGCCAAAGTGAAAGAGAAACCAAATGAGTAAGTTGAAGACTTTATTGCTCGATATAGACAGTTAAGTCTAGACTTCTGGTGCAATTACCAGAAAGAGAGCATGTTAGTATTGCAAAAGTGGTTTAGTCCTAGAACATAGGAAGAAATTTGAAGATAGGGAGTTTATAAATTTGGCTCAGTTAGTATCATGTGTTTCTAAGTATGAGAGACTCTTAGAAGAAGATGATGGTAAAAGGATAGTCCCAAGAGCAACTTATTATGCTTAGAATGAAGTGAATGTTGGACTAGATTATTATTCTGATGATGATATTGATATAAATGTTGCTGAATTAAACTTGAGCAAACCTCATGTTTGTGCTGCATTAAGTAAAGCATCTCAGAATGAAAGTGTTAAAAAGTTAGTTGGAAAATTTGATAAAGTGAATAGGCAGTTTTCCTTTGACATTACAAAGACTGAACAAATCTTTGATATGTTATTAAAGGACAAGAAAATTAGCCTAAAAGAGGACCATAAAATTCCAGCAGAATCTGAAATAAAGAATAAAAGATACTGCAAATGGTATAACAATCGGTCTCATTCAACTAACAATTGTTTATCTTTGCGGCATTCATTACATGATGCAGTTGGGGTTGGAAAGTTGAAGTTTCCAAATGGAGATAAGGCTATGATGATTGATCAGAACCCTTTTCCACCTGGTGTTACCATTACTTTGACTCCTATGATTTCTGATTTGGAGAAGTCTCAATCTCATGAGAACAACAGCTCAGAAAATTCTAATGGATAAAAAAGAAAGTTATTGGAGATTTTGAGCAAGTGTGTGGATGCCATGAGAGTTCTAAAAGATGCACAAGGGTCAACATCAAAGGGAACAGAAAAGAAGCATGCTAAGAGTCAACAACAGAAGATGTCATTTGCTGATATCTTGAGGGAAGAGGGTCAGAAAACAGAAAATGAAAGGGATGTACTTCTTCATAAGGGAAGGAGGTTTCCTAATGAATTTGAACATGAGTTCATACCAGAAAGAGGGCCATTCCCTAGGGAAAGGTATCTTAGGCCTTATCCAAGGTCACTTCAACACATCCATGTAGGAAGTAACTACCCTGAAAGAAACTCTAAGGGTGAATTTCCTCCTTGAAGGAATTTTAGAAGAGGGAAAGCTATGTTTCCTCACTTTGTTCAACAAGGACAAGTTAAAATGGTGCAAAATAGCCAAAGGCAGGTTATAGAGATGGAATAAGCTCTTAGGAGAAAAATCCCATTGCAACAGTATCCACCTAGAAGAAATGTGTGGGAAAGAGTTAGTTCTCCTCAAAATAGGGAGAAAAAGTCTTTCAAGCCACCACCAGATACCCCATGCAGATCTTTGGTTCTTTAAGTTGTATGTTGATCTTCAAGAAATGGGATTACCTCCATATAGGGATATGCCGAGAACTCAAAGAAGGAAGTGACAGAAGTTCAATCAAGTTGCCAAGCAAAACTATTTGCAAATGGCTAAAGATTGGGGTTTAACAAATAGAACTTACGTAGTACTAAAAGAAGAGAGTAATGATGAGATGCAAGTGAATGCATGCCAAATGGAAGAGAAGGTTGATGAAGTTCCAGGAGAAAAGAATCCCAAATTTAATAGAAAGAAAGAAGAATTTGATGAGGAGTCATCACATCAAGGAATTTCAGATTTACCTGATCAAGTGTCAGTAAATTATGTTTTTCCTAATGCATTTTTGGCATATTAAAAACAAGAAATCATTGATGAGTTTAGAGAAACAGGAGAAATCTTGTCAGAACCTATGGCATCTTTAGGTGTAGAAGGTGATGTTGAATGGATTCTAGAGGTGAATAATGCAGATAATGAAGCTGATGGTGTGAGGATTGAATCAGATCAACAAATTGAAGTTCATGAGGAGGGCAAGCAATGGAAGGTGTCTTTTGTGAAACCACCAACTAAGCTTACTCAACATTTGAGGCCACTCTACGTATCTGCTGTGATGAATGGGCTCCCTGTGAAGAAAATCTTGGTGGACAATGGAGCTGCTATGAATGTCATTCCACAAAGGATGCTTATAAAGTTAAAAGCTGAAAGTACAGAGTTGCTACATTCAGATATAATCATTTCTGGATTTGATGGTGGAGCTACAAGAGCAAAATGTATTTTACCAGTTAACTTACAAGTTGGAGAGGTAAGTTCAATTGCTGCTTTCTTTGTAATAAGCTCTTCAACTACATATAATGGATTGCTAGGAAGAGATTGGATCATTCAAATAGTGCAATTCCATCATCATTACATCAGATGGTTTAGTTATGGAAAGACAATGGAGAGATTGAGATAGTTCAGGCAGACAATAAGCCATTCATTGTGAGTGCTGGTTGTTTGGAAGCTCAACTTTACTCCAATAAATATGGTTCTTTGAGGATTGAAGAAGGTGCAGATGGTGAAGCAGTTAGGGCTACTTCATTGGTTAACAATAATGAATGGAGCAAACTATTTGTGGAAGGTATAATAGACTCGGTGAGAAGCTCATTAGTGGTTATAGAAGAAATTGTTGATGATGAGTGAAAATGTTCCATTTGTAATAAGAGAAACTCTGAAGAAAGTTCAGATTTACTAAATTGAAAAAAGTTTATTCCATGATGAAGATAAAGATTATACAAAGTCAGTTTGCATTACTGATAATCAAGTTTCCTTATTAGAAGAAAGGGAAAAGGAAAAAGTACATGTTACAGTTCAAGATCCTTTAATAGAAGTGAACTTGGGGGCAGATATTGGAGAATCCAAGGCAACCTTCATAAGTTCATTTTTATCAGAACTTCAACAAAAACAACTTGTAAGTTTGTTGATTAAAATTAAAGATTGCTTTGCCTTTGATTATATTGACATGCTTGGATTAAGTAGGGACCTAGTGGAACACATGTTACTTATTAAGGCTAATGTAAAGCCTCATAAACAATCTGCTAGGAGAGTAGCACCTGATACCTATCCTAGAATAAAAGAAGAAATAGAAAGGTTGTTAAAAGCTGGATTCATTAGTCCTGTTAGGTATGTTGAATGGTTATCAAATATGGTCCCAGTAATGAAAAAGACACTAATCAAGTACATATAATTGAAGACACTAATGAACAATAAAGAAGCAGGTTGAAGTAAAAGGAACAAGTAAAGAGATTAACAGAAACTGAATAGTGGAAAGTATGAGGAGATAGTAGAGATAAAACTGAAACGATAAATCGAAAAGATGGAAGACTTGAGAAGCGTCGATATACAGAGGTTTGGCCTTCCACGCCTCCGTCCTCTACCTTGGCTACCGCACCAAGGATTTTCCAAACCCACTATCAGTGAAGTTAATCTGGCCTTCACAACGCCTTTGTACAACAACAAAGCTTCAAACCCGAAGCTTCAACACCGAGTGCATACCCACACTCAAACAATCCCAAGTGCACAACCCACACTTGAACAAACACAAGTGCACAACCCGCACTTGATACACCAAGAAATCAAAACAGAAAGTGTAGAAAATGATCCTTGAAGATCTGAATAGACAAGATAAGTCCTAATACAGTATAAAGATAAGAACTTTAAGAACAAAGACTGAGATCCAAGCAACAAAAAATAAATCAGAGAGATTAATAAGCTTGGACTGCTTGGAATTTAAATTTCTGGAGTGTGTGAGCTCATAGACTTTCAAAAATGCTCCTTTACCTTTTCACAACGTTTAGATTTGAGTTTAAATAGCCCTGGTAGCAAACTAGCCGTTATTGGGTCAAATTCAAACCATTTGCCCGTTATTTTGTCGTTTTGTCGCGGTAGGCTGTTGACAGCTTCAACGCGTCTGTACAACGTTAACGTCTTTAGCGTGTCCATACTATTTTTCGTCTAGCTACTAGTCGCTTTAATCTCCAGATCGTTAATCCCACTAACATCTTCCAGTCTTCTTCTAACTTCAAAAATTTGTCTTGACTTGGATAATCTTCATGCATGTTGACTTGAATATATTTCTTCAAACTTGAGCTTTGCATTCTAAAATCGCTGCCTTTGGCTTCAACTAAATTTCCTTAGGTACTTTGAGCTTTCAATGTGACTAAGTCTTTGTGGCATCTGGCTACATTAGTGTCACCAATGAAGCTTTCTTTTTAGGAGTCTACAATGCTCAACCATTCTACTATTAAAGACTTCACTACACACTTAGTAGATGTATTAGACACCCATTTTTGTCCTGTATCCTTGAATTTAAATCAATTTATTTCCTATTTGGCATTAGGGTCACCCAAGGGCATTTTGGTCATTTGCATATTCAGGGGCATTTTGGTCATTTTAAGTTCACTTTTAATTTAGACAAGCAGGGTGGCCTGCGCTTGCGCTGCAGTCATCTTCTTATTAGGGCTATATTTTTTGTAGTTGTTTAAGTCGGTTAGTAAGAAAATGTTGCATTGGCTATAAGTTAATCAGTTAGGAGAAACTCATACATCGAAACAAATAATTCGCATATATAAAGCAAAACACATGACCTCTCTTTCATTTTAAAAGTGCATTATCTTAATTCTACTCCATCTCTAGGTAATTCATCAAAATAAACATTCTACTCCTCCATCTCTAGATAATTCATCAAAATAAAGCTAATATTAATTGTTGCTTGAAATGTATGTTGATCATCTAAACAAGCATAGTACGCTGGAGTCATTTTTTAATCTTGATTGCTCTTGTTGAATTAATGAACTCAGGTAGGTGAAGAATTTGGCTTCTGCATAAGGAATGCCTAATTTTTTGTAGTCAAGGAGCATGTATAATTGTGTAGGAAAATTGAATTAGTTGAGAGCATTTGCAGGAACATATGTAATTTACACAATGCATCACAAAATCATTGTACTTAGCATTGGCTAACTATAATATAAATCCAAATAAATCCATATTTACCTCAAAATGTTGCGGTGAGAAGTGAGAGCCCTCCACTGTAGGTTATGTCATCCTAAGGCGCTGCTAAATTAAATGGAAGGATCTTATCAACGTCCATTTGGAAATTTTAGGAAACAGTAAGGAGCCCATGTGAAACCAATTCAGAGAAATGTTAGGGAAGAAAAAACCCACCCAAATAGAAATGAAGACGAAAGGAAAACAGAACTGTAATGTCAATAGTTTACCCATGAATCAACCATTATTGGAGATACATTTATAGCACCAGTCCTTTGGAATTCCGGCAGAGGAGTTGAACCGGATAAATCCTAATATCCACAAAC
>AWUE01024909.1:0-28900 GCA_001974825.2 Corchorus olitorius
ATTTTTATCAACTCCCATATCTTTCTTAGGCGCCTCAGGGAACTTCAAGATTCCCTTCTCTATCTTTTCTTGTACTATGTTTTTGAACACAGTACAGTTGTTGGTTGGGTGCCTCCAGGAGTCGTGGTACTTGCAATATTCTCTTCCTTTGATGTCCTCTGGTGAAGGAAGGACATGTCCAGGTGGTAACTTAATCATACCCGACTTATGTAGGAAGTCAAAAACTTCATTTGTTTTTGAAGTATCAAATGAATAAGTTTTGCTTCCATCATAAGGTTTCTTCTCTGCTTGTCTTTGGTACATAGCAGCAAACCTTTCTTGGGTCTGAGGGTGTCCTACTCCTGCCTTCACAAGACATGGACACTCAATGGGGCGATCTGCCTTGACCTCAGCTATTCCAAGTTCAAAATTTGGCTCTTGATAATAAGTGCCATAAGATGAACTTCTCCTTTCATTCTCCTCTCGAAGAAGAGTCTCATATCTTGTCACCTTGGTTGACATCTCGAAGAAGTCTCTGAAGTCAACTCCTTCGAACTTCTTTCGAAGCTCTATGTCAAGTCCGTTCTGAGCTAGGCGCACAAATTCTATCTCATGGAGAGGTGTGCGGCATCTATTCCTTAGGTTTTTGAAACGAGCTAAGTACTCCTCAACTGACTCTCCTTTTCTTTGGTAGAGACGTGACAAGTCTGCCATGGAAACCTCAGGCTCAGTTCTATAGAACTGTGTGTGGAACAACCTTTCCATCTCCTCCCAGGTTCTTACTGAGTTGGGTGGTTAGTTGATGTACCAAGTAAAAGCTGCACCTGTGACATAGTTGGGAAATAGGCGAAGCTTGTGGTAGCCAGAATTGGCTTATCCACATTGCACAGTAAAACGAGCAATGTGCTCCAGAGTCGTCTGCTCGCTAGAGGTTCCAGAAAAGCTTGTCAAATCAGGGACCTTGTACCCACGAGGCAGAGGATAGATTCTATCATACTCCTCAGGATAAGGCTTTTTAAAAGATGGCTTGCCTACTCGCCTGTAAGCGGGGCCAATCATGTCTTCAATCATCTCCCTGATGTGGTTCTGATTTACTGGGCCTTGTGTATCAACACCCTGAGGTGGATGGCGTGGGGCAGGATGGCGTTGATGGCCATTTCTTGCGCCATTACCATTACCATTCCTCACATGGGGTGGTAAATAAACTGCAGCTCGAGGACCAACTGGGTTGACTTCCTCTTCCACGTTATCAGGTGCATGGTCAACTGCTTCTTGGTGCCCAGGGATGAGATCAGCTTCATTCTCACCTCTTGCTACTCCTTCCCTATGAGGTGGTAAGTTGTTGTTACCAACCACTTCCACTTGAGGTGGAAATCTCACCTGGTTGGCACCATTATTGGCTAATGGCGCCACAGGTGGAGGAAGAAGTGCAGGCATGTTAACTTGTCTCGGATCTTGGGCTATCTGTTGGATTTGCCCCCCGAGTCTATATTCTACTTGACCAATCTGAGCCAGGATGTTCTCACGGTCTTGAATCATCTGCTCCTTAAAAAGTCATTAGCCTCCTTAAGTTGGTCATGAGATGTGTTCATCTGATCTATAGATCTCATAAGTTGTTGCATCCTTTGTTCCTGTGCCAAAGAAATTTCATTCATGGCTTCAGTGAAGTATTGCAACAAGATCTTTAAATCAGATTCCAAAGGCAATTGTGAAGGATCTGCCACGTTTTTGCTTCTGGTTTGCATAACATGGCTAGATCTGCCTTCATCAACCTTAGGTGGCATGTTTACCACTTGGTAAGACTTAGAAAGAGGGGAAGGGAGAAGAAAAAGTAAAGAAAAGTTACCCTGAGACGTTGAGAGGAGGAGAGATCTGCTCTCTTGTCCTGCTTCAAGTGCCAGGGAAAGTGATTTGGTGTGAACCTTTGAGTGAGGCGGACACCTTGCTGAGTGACTAGGACAAAGAGAACCGGGGATCGCCGGCTTTAGAGAGGAGAAAAAAGTACTGAGGGCGCCAGAGAGGGAGAGCAGATGTGCTTGTCCCACCGGGCGTGCCAAAAAGAGATGTTGGTGCAGCCGAGTGGGCAGTCCAACGTAGCACGGAAAATTGTAAAGAGAGTCGGGGATCGCCGGCTATGCAGAGAGACAGAGAGAGGGGAGGGCGCCATAGAGGGAAGACAAACTGTTTGTTGTGTCCCACCGAGCGTGCCAAAAAGAGATGTTGGTGCGGCCGAGTAGGCAGTCCAACGTAGCATGGAAAATTGTAAAGAGAGTCGGGGATCGCCGGCTATGCAGAGAGACAGAGAGAGGGGAGGGCGCCAGAGAGGGAAGACAAACTGTTTGTTGTGTCCCACCGGGTGTGCCAAAAAGAAATGTTGCGCCAAAAATCTCTTGCTAGAGTTTTCGCGGAGAATTCTTTATGACAACGTAAGGGCGTGCCAGTCAATTTGCTGAAATTGACAAAGAGGTTGTAAAAACCTGGATCTGGTGCGCGGAGCAGCAGATTAAAAGATCAGAACGATTGTGGGGACTGGATCAAAGTCACACCGGAGCATCTAAATCATTTGATCCACACAAACTGCTTCTCATAACTGGGCCTTCCTCTTTTTGGATTATATCTGAGAGATCTGCTTTGATTGCAATTGAAATTGAAAAGAAAATAACAAATTGATCTGTTATTTCTGAATGAAGAACACGTGTACAGTGTTTGTATGTCCGGAGACAAGATTGAAACAAGAGAAAAACACTAAAAGAGTGTTTGTTTTTCCTGAGACATGATCTAAACAAGGAGAATTTGATGAACGAGTGAAGAACTCGTGATGAACAAGAATGAATATGGCGTAGAGCCAGAGAGAAAATAAGCACGGAGCTTGGTTTTTTGCGCGGAGCAAGTTTGTAGTTGCAGGAGCTGGTTTTTTATTCTCGGGAGAAATGTCTAAGATGCGGAATCTGCCTGAAACCTGAGAATGGCCTCCCTTTATATAGATGACGGTATGGGCTTGAGCATTTAATGGGCTTGCCTTGCTGAGAAAGGCAAAATCCTCCTCCTATGCAGATGACAGCTTCCAGGAAAGTACAATGAAGCTTCCTTCTTCTTCTGATTGCATCCAACTGCTGGGGAGAGGACAAGATATGCATAAGGGCGCCACTTTGCTAGGATAGGAGACGAAAATCTACCTCCTGGGTAGTTGATGACAATTTTTCCTTCTGCCTATCACAGTGCAGCAGGCTTTTGTCGCTTCTTTTGTGCTGAATTTAGCTAATTTGACTAAGTAGTGGCCAATTGATGTCATGAATTGAAATTTGATCATCAAAGCCACGGAATTACTCATACTTGGCCATATTTAGCTCTTTAAATCATGAAAATAAGAATTAATTAAGAAAATGGCTAAAACCGGGGTGAGAAAGCCATATGTCCTTAATTGAAAAGAATAGCAAAAGTTGCAGACGATCTCGGATTTAACCCAAATTTCACCAGTAGGCTTAGAATATCTCCATAAGATCATGGAAAAAATCCTAAGTTAATTCGAGCTCTCTATCATGGTGAATTTGGTTTCACTCCTGAAAATGTCCTTAACTGAAAACCGGGCATAAGTTTTTACTCCGATGTCAGAATGAGGTGAAATTTTACCAAGATGATCTACATAGCTCAAGGATCATCATGGTGTGCTCCTTGGAAGAAATTGCAGCTTCTAGCCTCTTCAATTGGTCAATTTCACTATTTTGTCCTTAATTGAACAAAATACAAGTTACAATTTCGCCTCCCGGGGAGGGAAGGAGGCTAGACGATTTTCCCACTATGGTTGATCGACTATATGGAGGAGGTGTGAGGTTGAAAATCTCAAGCCTCTCTCACGTACACAGATGTTTCTCTTGCTGATAAACTTTAGCTCTCTGCCTCCTTCCTGCAAAAAGAGAAAAATATCTCTCTGCAGGGCAGAGGGCGGCCTCTCCTCTGTATGGGAGACGACTTGGGCCTTGCTATGTATGTCCATGAGGTATTTTTCATCTCATGGGCAGATGACAAACAGTTTTCTTTTTTTACTCGTTTGTCTCCTTAGTAGGCAGTAATATCAAAGGAAACTGCTTCCGATTGATTCTCTCTGCCACTCACCTGGGTAGGGGCGGCACTCATGGGATTTTTAATAATAATTATTCAATAAAAATAATTATTATTTAATTAATAATTAATTTCAGCCCTTGCAATTAACTTACAAGACTTTCCTAATTCAATTTGAACTAGGGTGGTGCAAAAACCTAGTTTCTTTAGGAATTTTGATTAAATCCTAACCACACATCTTGATTATGATTATGATAAGACCAATTTACCCTCAATTGTAAATTGAGGTATAAACAGTTTGGTTTGATGAAATAAAATAAAATTGATGAGTTGGTTCTATTGGTCTCACATGATTGTATATTTGCAAGAGGTGTAATTTATTAATTAACCAGGTAATGTTTATTGATACTTGCTTATTCAAGAAATATGCAATCTAGCAATTTCTTCATGATTGCTATCCATTACTAAACCAGCTTTTGAGCTGTGGTAATTAACTCATTTGCATATATCATTGTTCCCTGTAATTTAGCCTCTATAACAGTGTGGTCCTGTTCAAATTTATTCAAAGTTGCACGACAAAATCTGTTTTTAAGTTGGTAAAGACATGGTGGTTTCCATGTTGCTGTGTTTGGTCATTGGTGCTTCGTTATGGTCTCTTCTTGTCTTCTTGGGTTGTAATTTGTAACGAATTTCCTGCTTTCTTACTCTGTCATAGGACTAATTTCCTTTTTTCATTGGAAACTTAGAGTGTACTAGTGTTTCTTGTATTAGGTAGTCTTAATAAAACCTACTTGAATTTATTTTTGTTTCATAGATGGCAAAGACCAAACAAGGCGATAGGAGCAAAAGAGACCCTAAAAAAGATAAGGAAAAGGGAAAACGTGTCACGCCCCGACCCGGAAGTCAAGCACGGACAACCGCCGCGTCATCTCGAAACACGTGCCGGCCGGTCACGCGCTTCTAGGCTCCACGAAGCGTCGATATCAAGACAAAAACAGTAAAAAATGAACCGAGTATAAAATTGAAATACTGAAATTTCCAAATCAGAGTAAAAGCAGAATCGTCAAAATCAAACACTGTAATAAAAACGTATCCATATTGAATATCGAAAACAAATACCAATCGAGAAAACAACAGTGTATATGCAAATCAAAAACAAGTGGTGAAAGATATCAAGGAAGAACGATACTGCCAGTGGGATCCGTCTCATAGTGAGTAGTACATCTAACAACATTGATCACAGCCTACGCCACCGACTCGATCGTCAAAGGAAGTGCTGAGTCCTAACTACTCTGAAAACGCAACAAGAATTTGAGGGGTGAGTACACGAATGTACCCTGTGAGTGAGCCACCCTCAAAAGAGGAGCCGAGAGGGTGGGGTGCACTCACCACCAAAATAGTAAATAAAACAATTATAACAAAACAGATCAGTGGTATCAAAACCATGTATCGTAATCCAAATATTGCTTTCAAAACCATGGGCTGCCATCAAAGCATATCCGAAGTGACCTTGGCCCGAGTCAACCTCCAGAACCGTCAATGGCATTTTCGTAAAATCTAACATAAGTAAAAACTATGCCTGTCCCATTGACGTTGGCCTGGATCCGACATTGCGTGGTGGCCGCAACACACCCAATTTAGCTCCCCCATGCACACGCCGAACCGATATATAAATATGGTGTGTGAGAAACATGGAACGAAACCATCACTGAAAAAAGAAACCCAAACAAAAAGGAAACATAGCATACCTTTTGCGAACCTGAAAAAGCTTCAATTACCCCCCCCCCCCCCCTAAAAAAAAAAAAAAAGAAATCGACGTTACAAATCATGAGCACTTGAATAAAACCCAAGATATGAAGCAAACCAAACCCATAGAACATAAGAAATTGGAAAGAAAGAATTTGGAAGGAAGAGACTAAAATTGCGAAAAAGAGGCAGATAATTACGTAATAGAATAGTGCTAATAACATAAAGAAAAGATGGAAAACTCATACCTGAAGGGAAGACGAAAGGTAAGCAATCCTGAAAACAGGGAGAAGGATGATAAAGGAAGAGTAATTAGCTGTGGAATAGAAAAAAACAAAGAAAACTCTAGAAGAGCACAGAAGAACGGGATAGAAAGAAGAAAAGCGCGAAGAAGAAAAAAGAGGGCATAGAGGTATAAGGAAATGTGGGACACGCGTAATTAATTTTTTGTAATCGGACACATGTTAAGCTAATGAGGCTCCAGCAATTTTAAACAGTAGAATAGACAATGGCAAAATGACCAAAATGGCCAAATTCAAGAGTGACGTGGCAAATTATAGACCACATAAACTACCCAAAATAGTCATTGAACTTGACAAATTGTATTCTCTATTCAATATTATTATTTTATATTATATTATTTTTATTTTATTATACATTAACTATTATACAATAATAATCATTTCTTCTTCTTTTTTTTTTGGTAAAAACTGAAAGATAAAAGCTTAATTCAGACTAAAACCCCGAGGAAAGCAACCCCTCTAACATCAGCATCAAGGACCATACGAACCGAGTCCGGAGGTGATCTAAAAATCAGATACTCCTCCTCTAATTCAAAGCCCAACTTCGACATCAGATCATCAACACAAAAATTCCTTTCCCGCTGAGTATGTTGATAGCTACAATTCCAATTACGTGCCAGGATCTCCCTAATGTCTATGATCAAAGCTTCCAAAGGATGGAGAGTAACATCACTAGTTCGAAGAAGCTCAAGAATCACCAAAGCATCTACCTCACAGATTAACTCACGAAAACCTTCATCCGAAGCCAATTGTAAACCCATCCTTAGTGCATGAAGCTCAGCAGCCATATTGGAAACCTCCCCAAAATGAGCAGTAAATCCCACAAGCCATCTACCACTTGCATCTCTAATCATCCCACTTGCACCCGCCACACCAGGATTTCCCCTGGAGGCACCATCTATGTCAACCTTCACTTTCGAATCAGGTGGTGGAAACCAATGTATCAATTTAGTATGTGAGACCATAGTTGGTGGCTTATACCAGGCCTCTACAATCTCTCGTGAAGTTGAGGTGATGTTGCAAACCATATCATGATAGAAAAAATATTGACCCATGTAATTTTAATTAAGTAAGATAAATATTTTTTAAGTGATATTATCTAAATAAATCTGTTTAAAAAATAACAATAAAATCAAATCAAAACTACCCACTATCTCTGGGTATCTGGAGGTTAAAAAAAACGTGACTCTGGAGTTCCTTGATGGTAGGAACCATTAGTTAAGTTACGTGAAAAATTGAAAGGGTCCCTAGTGTAGTCTATATAAGGTTGTCTGTAAACCATTAGAAGGTAACTCTTTTTGCTCTCAACTAGAAATAGACTAGAAGATCACTTTCTTAAAAAAAAATCAGAAGGTTTGTTCAACTCAAGAAGCAAGACTTCAATTTTCAGCCATGTCTACCAAGCCAGGCAACTCAATTCTTATCAAAATCTATATCAGTATTCTATCTTTCACACTTGATTTTATAAAATTTCTGCTTTCATATGGTCTCAGAGCTTGCTTGTGTGAAAATAGAATCTATAAAGTGGTAATTTTGATATATATTACGGTATCAATCATTTTTTTCCTCTGATATATTGATATATTGATGATTGAATGAGCAAATGAGTATCCTGTTAATTTTGATTTCGTGGGTTTGATTTCTAAAGTTATTATATTAATTTATTATATACTTTTGATTCGGATTCTGGGCATCAGTTACTATCAAAATTGGAAACAGAAAAGAATTTAATTTGCTTACATAGCCGTAATACCTTTCTTTCTTTTCTTGGAACTTGGAAATTTGATTTCTCATATTTATTATGTAAATACCATTTGTTTGGCCGGTTGCTTTATTAATTTTTGGAGTATATATATACTACCATGATTTGTCTTATTATAAATACAAGTAAGCTGGTTACTTTACATGGTTTTTTGTATTATAAAATATAATATATGCATGCCTGTAGAGAGTATTTATATGCCTTTTGTCATGGTTGATTTTGCAGCCATGTTTTGTTACTTTTTAAGGCATGATTTCATTTTATTATGTCCAGTATACGTTGGTTAATATGCTGTTTTTCCAGCATGTTTCGTAATAATGTTTTTGTACTGTTATATTATTAGTTGTTATTTTTTCTGATATACTTAGGTGCGATTTACATGAGCAGTAGCTTTGGCATGTACTAATGTCATTATTAAGTATTTTAAATCATTAACTTAAAGAGTAACCACAACATCTTAAGTTAATTGGTTTAAATAAAGATGATAGTTTTTCTTTAATTTAAGAGACTACATATGGAGTTTGATTTAATTGTTTTGCAAAATTAATTATTTTGCCCCACAGGGAGATAATTAACTCTGTAAAATGATTCAAGTAATAAAACTGAAATTACATCAAAACTAAATTTTCCTAGACCCACAAGTATGGATTGTTTCTTTTTGATGGCATGAGATTGAAGTTAGTGAATTCATATGCATGCTGCACCTTTACCCACAAGGAGGTTTGAATTTGCTCATTTAAATTTAATTGTGTTCTTGGATTTTGCAGTTGTTTCTACTGCTATAGTTAATGAAGCTGCTATGATTCGAACCCCTAACTGGTGATGAAACTTTCTCTGACTGGAAGGAGAAAATTGAGTTATTTCTTGGGTGTAAGGACCGTGATTTGGCGCTTCGGGAGGACAAACCTGTTCTTACCGATTCAAGTGCGCAAAGTGAGAAGGATTTACTTGCTCAGTGGGAGAGATCCAACCATTTGAGCATGATGTACATCAAAACGTACATCAACAAGTCCATTCGAGGTTCAATTCCAGAATGTGATGATGTCAAGGAATGCAGGAAAGCCATTGAGGATCAGTTTGCAAAATCTGATAAGGCTTTGGCTTGCACCCTAATGCAGAAACTTTCAGGTATGAAGCACAACAATTCTAAGGGTGTGCGTGAGCACATTATGGAAATGAGAGACATTGCTGCTCAACTTAAGTCTCTTGAGATTGAGTTTTCTGAGTCTTTTCTTGTTACCTACATTCTCAACTCTCTTCCTAATGAGTATGGACCTTTTAAGATCTCTTATAACACACATAAAGAGAACTGGTCTGTCAATGAACTCTTGGTTATGTGTGTGCAAGAGGAAGAGAGGCTGAAAACTGAGAAGCTGGATTCAGTTTTCCTGGTTACTCAAGATGATAAAGGTGATAAGAAAAGGAAGGGCTTTCTGAAAATGAAGAGGGAAGGAAAAACTCCAATGAAGTAAAATGGAGTCAAGTGTTTCTTCTGCAAGAAAGCTGGACATATAAAGAAAGATTGTCAAAAGTACCTCAAGTGGCTCGAAAAGAAAGGTAAACTCATCTCTTATGTCTGTTGTGAATCTTTATTAGTTGATGTTCCTCATTATACATGGTGGTTAGATTCGGGATCAATGGATCATATTTCTACTACTATGCAGGGCTTCCTAAACCTGAGGAAACCAAGGGAAAGTAAAAGGAATATCTACTCTGGAAATCGGCTGCCTTCAAGTGTTGAAGGAATAGGGACTTTCAGGATCGTTTTCAAATCTGGCTTTGTTTTAGACCTTGAAGATACTTTTTATGTTCCATCTTTTTCTAGAAACTTAGTTTCTATCAATAAGTTAGACAAACTTGGTTTTGAACTAAGATTTAAAAATTCCGCTGTTTCAATTTTAATGGATGATGTTTCTGTTGGTTTTTGTTATTTATTTGATCGCTTATATAAATTAGATTTGGATCCTGATTATGAGAATGGTTCATTAACCATGCAAACGATTTCTGGTAATAAAAGATGTGATATAAACGAAAACTCCTCTAAGTTGTGGCATAAAAGATTGTGTCATATCTCTATAGAGAGAATTAAGAGACTGGTAAATGATGGAATCCTCACTACTCTTGATTTTACTGATTTTGACACTTGTGTTGGTTGCATTAAGGGTAAGCTAACTAACAAGTCCATAAAAGGAGCTAAAAGAAGCACTGAAACATTAGAGATTATACATACAGACATTTGGGGACCCTCTCCTATTGCTTGTTCAACTGGGCATAAATATTTTATCTCATTTATTGATGACCATACAAGATTCATGTATCACTATCTTCTGTATGAAAAATCAGAAGCTTTGGATGCCTTTAAAGTTTTTAAGGCAGAAGTTGAGAAACAAAAGGGAAAGAATATAAAGATTGTAAGGTCAGATAGAGGAGGAGAATATCATGGGAGATATACAGAAATGGGTCAAATGCCAGGTCCATTTGCAAAATTCCTGCAAGAAGAGGGCATTGTTGCTTAATATACCATGCCTGGGACACCCCAGCAAAATGGTGTTGCAGAACTTAGGAATCGTACTCTTATGGACATGGTAAGAAGCATGTTGAGCTATAATGACCTACCCTTAAGTTTATGGGCTGAAGCCTTAAAGACCTCTATTTATGTCTTAAATAGAGTTCCAACTAAAGCAATTCCTAAAACACCTTTTGAATTATGGAATAGTTGGAAACCCAGCTTAAGACACTTGAGGACTTGGGGTTGTTCAGTAGAAGTGAAGGTTTATAACCCAAACATAAAGAAACTGGACCCAAGAACAATTAGTGGTTACTTTATAGGCTATCCACTAAATTCCAAGGGATATAGGTTTTATTGTCCTTCACATTCACCAAGAATTGTTGAAGCTAGAAATGCTAAATTTCTTGAGGATCATGAATCAAGTTGGAGTTGTTCTCCTCGTAAGATTGAAATTGAGGAAGAACAAAAATTAGATGAATCTCTTGTAAAGAATTTGATTGTTTCTCAATATGAACCTTCAGAACCTATTAGAGAACAATCAAATCAAGAATCTTCTTTGCAAGTAGATGACAATCCCACCAATACTGCTACTGAAAATGTACAAGCTGTACAAGAAACAGTAGAATTAAGGAGATCCAATAGAACAAGAAAAGGAACAATTTTTGATGACTTTCTAGTATATCTACAAGAGTCTGATTTTAATATTGGACCTAAGGATGATCCTAATTCATTTTCACAAGCCATGAGTAGTGAAAACTCTTCACTTTGGCATGAAGCCATGATAGAAGAATTGGAATCAATGACTAAAAACCAAGTTTGGGATCGTCCAATTACCAAAAGGCATCTCCACCATTGAGTGTAAATGGGTTTACAAAACCAAAAAGGATGCTTATGGTAAAATTGAACGATATAAGGCCAGACTTGTGGCTAAAGGTTTCACTCAGAAAGAAGGAATTGATTACCATGAAACCTTCTCTCAAGTCTCTAAGAAGGATTCTTTTAGAATAATTATGGCTTTAGTAGCTCATTTTGATTTAGAGTTACATCAGATGGATGTGAAAACAGCCTTTTTGAATGGGGATCTTGAAGAAGAAGTATACATGAGTCAACCTGAAGGTTTCTCAAGTAATAACAATTTAGTTTGCAAATTTTTGATAACAATTTAGTATTTCTAGTATGTCAAGTTTCACAACATTGTGACATCTTTTGGATTCACTGAAAATGTTGTTGATTCTTGTATATACTTCAAGATGAGTGGGAGTAAATTCATTTTCTTAGTTCTATATGTTGATGACATTCTCCTTGCAAGCAGTGACTTAGCTTTGCTACAAGAAACTAAAGAGTTTCTTTCACAAAACTTTAAAATGAAGGATTTAGGTGAAGCTTCTTCAGTCATTGGCATAGAGATTCATAGAAATAGGTCCCAAAGGACATTGAGTTTATCTCAGAAAGCCTACATTAATAAAGTTTTGGAAAGATTTAGAATGCAAAGTTGTTCACCAATAGGTGCACCGCTTATTAAAGGAGATAAATTTTATTTATCTCAATGTCCTCAAAACAATTTGAAAAAAGAGCAGATGAAGGACATTCCCTATGCATCTGTTGTTGACAGCCTTATGTATGCTTAGGTTTGTACAAGACTTGACATAGGTTTCGCAGTAGGAATGCTTGGTAGATACCAAAGCAATCCTGGCCTTGATCATTGGAAAGCTGCAAAAAGGGTTATGCACTACCTGCAAGGAACCAAGAACTACAGACTTACATACAAACAATCCGATAACTTAGAATTGATCGATTATTCAGATTCTGATTTTGGTGGATCTGTGGATTCAAGAAAGTCCACTTCAGGATACATATTCATCTTAGATGGTGTTGCTGTATCTTGGAGGAGTGCTAAGCGAACAATTGTTGCTTCATCTACCATGGAGGCTGAATTTGTTGCATGTTAATTACGAGGCAACATCACATGCATTATGGTTGAGAAATTTTATTTCCGGATTAAGAGTTGTTGATTCTATCACAAGGCCCTTAAGGATTTATTGTGACAACTCTTCTGCAGTATTCTTTTCTAAGAATGATAAAAGTGGAAGTCGCAGCAAGCACATCGATATAAAGCATCTTGTTGTTAGAGATCATGTAAAGAAGAAAGAAGTGGATATCCAACACATTAGCACAGAATTAATAGTTGCGGATCCTTTGACTAAAGCATTATCTGCAAAACGTTTCAAGAGTCATGTGGATCATATGGGACTTATTGATTCTTGTTAAAATTAATCAGCTTCTTTAGGAGGTATATTATTCTTAGAATTTTGCAAGTTTATTTTTATGCACATTAAGGTTTATGTTTCTGAATTCAGTTTGGATCTTGAATGGTTGAAGAATTTCATTCATAAAGTGTTAACTTGTTTAGTTTTCTTTTAAAGAGAATCATGCATTGTAATACATGGAAGGGAATATTCGAATTAGAATGCTACCGTCATGATTCATGTTATGTGACTCTTTATTTGAGAATGTTTGTGATTGCTAGATTATACTAGTTATGGTCATATTTGGAACAGATTGATAATATCACTATTAAAGTTTTGATTAAAATTATATGGTTCAAGTGGGAGAATGTTAGAAAAAAATATTGACCCATGTAATTTTAATTAACTAAGATAAATATTTTTTAAATGATATTATCTAAATAAATCTGTTTAAAAAATAACAATAAAATCAAATCAAAACTACCCACTATCTCTGGGTATCTGGAAGTTAACAGAAACGTGAGGCTGGAGTTCCTTGATGGTAGGAACCATTAGTTAAGTTACGTGAAAAATTGAAAGGGTCCCTAGTCTAATCTATATAAGGTTGCCTGTAAACCATCAGAAGGTAACTCTTTTTGCTCTCAATTAGAAATAGACTAGAAGATCACTTTGTTAAAAAAAAAAATCAGAGGGTTTGTTCAACGCAAGAAGCAAGGCTTCAATTTTCAGCCATGTCTACCAAGCTAGGTAACTCAATTCTTATCAAAATCTATATCAGTATTCTATTTTTCACACTTGATTTTATAAAGTTTCTGCTTTCATATCATGCTCCGAAACACGACCCTCTTCAGGCTCAAAAATTGATGAACACCGACTAATCCAAATTTGCCATAAGGCATACAGTAGCAAACTCCACAACTGACCGTATATCCTTCACCTTTATATCCAGATTTTTCTTCAACCAATCTGTTAAGGCCATATTAGAAAAAGAACTCCAACTTTGGCTTGGAATAGTTTCTTCCATATACTAGCTGCACAAGAACAATCTCGTAAAACATGAAGAACATCCTCACCTGGCAATCACACAAAGAGCACATCGAGCCTCAATGCCAACACCCCATGAAGCACGAAAGGAATTTGTCACCAAACAGCCTTTCCATGCAAGCCATAAAAAATATATCCATCGAGCCAAAGCCACCCCAAATCCTGTTGACCCGAATCACCAACCTCATTTAATAGTAGCTTATAGGCTGTCACAAAAGTGAATCTACCATTTGAGCAAGGTTCCCAAATATAAGTGTCGGTCAAGCTTGCTAGCCGACACAAAGGATATCCCATGATCTTCAAAGCAGCCTCTAAAGGCACCTGCGCAAACACCATATCCACATTCCATGCTCCATTCAAGATAAAATCAATCACCCGACTATTGGCATCTACAATTGGAGGAGAATGTTCATAGTAATTAACTATAGGCTTATCTAGCCATTTATCCACCCAAAAATTAGTTGAATTACCATCCCCAATACGTTTAATGAGGCCTCTGGACAAATCATTGAAAGCTGCAACCAAGCCTCTCCGCGTATATGACCAAGTTGATCTAGCAACTCCATGAGCATTAGTTGCAAAATTAATGACGTCTCCTTGGGACACCATATTTTGCCCTTATAACTTTGACCCACATAAGCTATTAGCCATTAGGTTCCGTAAGAAGCCTCCATGCCGTCTTCCATGGGCATTTGTTGCAAAATTAATGACGTCTCCATACATTAATCATTTCTAATTCATATTTCACACTCCAAATTATTTTGCCGAACATGATTTTTCACCATCAATCTAAATTCTACCACTGCAATTGCAGTCTTACCATTGTTTTCAAGTCACCATTTTCAGTCTTACCGCTACTCAGAACAGACACTAAATTAAAGAAAAAAAAAACACCACAATTATACATAGAAAATTAATGAAAACACGTTAAACACGTATATGCAAAACACGTTAAAGCTGCCGAAATTTAGTGGATGAGTAGTTTGTAGCCATTACCAAATCAAGTATTAATTAATAGATAAAGATGACTAGATTTCCTCTATTATAAACAGGTGTAGATGGGTAGTAGATGATAATGTACTCGGTACTATCTGACCCGATTAAGTAGGGTTAGAGTATTTTATAATCGGGTTAGGGTAGGCTTTGGGTAGTACTTTTAATTTCCGTGAGAGGTTCGGGTAGTGACTTTAGGCCCACTGTCCGAACTCGATTAGTAGTTAATTATTTTTAATATTGAATTTTTATTTATATATTATATTTTTACTTAAAATTTACTCATAATCAACCTAATTAAAATTTGTTGATGGTTAAAAATATAATTTTTAACTTTCATTTACTATATTACAAGTAAATTTTAATTTATTCATTTAATATATACTATATATTATTTTTTGTGACTATGTAAATTACTTAAAGGCCAAATTGAGGATTAATGTGGTGGCTCATTTTGCCTTTTTTTGGTTTTTTCTCACTTTTCGAGTGACTAAAAATGCCATTTATGAATTTCCTCCCTTACTTTTCCTATTGCCTTTTTTTTTGTAATTTACTATATATGTTATATTTATGATTAAGTTTTTTTTTAATTACATATTAATTGTGTCTGGATATTAGGATTTACCGGTTCAACTCCTTTGCCGGAATTCCAAAGGATTGGTGCTATAAATGTATCTGCAATAATGATTGATTCATGGGTAAACTATTGACATTCTAGTTTTGTTTTTCCTTTCTTCTTCATTTCTATTTGGATGGATTTCTTCTTCCCTAACATTTCTCTGAATTGGTTTCACATGGACTCCAATCTGTGCTATTTTTGCCTAAAATTTCCAGGTGGACGTTGATAAGATCCTTCCATTTAATTTAGCAGTGCCTTAGGATGGCACAACCTAAAGTGGGGAGCTTTCACTTTTCACCGCAACATTTTGAGGTAAATCTAGATTTATTTGTTGATTATATTATTTGATATTTAAATTTAACATTTCCTTATTCCTCTTTTATTTTACAAAAAGTTTTTTTTTATTATTTATCATTCGACTTCCTTTTTATTGAGGTTTCCATTAATTGCTTATGTTTAGTATATTTCCACATTTCCAAAAGCACAATTAGCCAATGCTAAGTACAATCATTTTGTGATGTATTGTGTAAATTACATATGTTTCTGTAAATGCTCTCAACTAATTCAACGCATTGTGTAAATTACATATGTTTCTGCAAATGCTCTCAACTAATTCAATTTTCCTACGACAACTATACCGCGAGTTCATTAATTTAACAATAGCAATCAAGATTAAAAAATGACCGCAACGTACTATGTTTTTTTCTAGATAATCAACACACATTTCAATCAACAATTAATATTAGTTTTATTTTGATGAATTATCCAAAGATGGAGGAGTAGAATATTAGTTTTATTTTGATGAATTACCTAGAGATGGAGTAGAATTTAGGTAATACACTTTTAGAATGAAAGAGAGGTCATGTGTTTTGTTTTATATATGTGAATTATTTGTTTCGATGTATGAGTTTCTCCCAACTTATTAACATACATCCAATGCAATATCTTCTTACTAACCGTCTTAAACAACTACAAAAAAATATAGCCCTAATAAGAAGATAACTGCAGCGCAAGCGCAGACCGCCCTGCTTGTTTTAATTAATCATAATGCAAAAAATTGTACGAATTTTTTATCAGACTCGGGTAGTTGATATTTTATTCGGATAGGGTACATGTAGTGATTTTAAAAAATAACCGGATAGTTATAGGGTTCGAGTATCCTAGAAAATAAAAGGATTAGGTACGAGTACCTTAAAATTCGCAGGTACCCTAGCCGGTTGCATCCCTAATTATAAATAATCGTAGGAAGATAATGAGAAATTATTTGGTAAGGACCAACCCACCACGTTAGTCATGGGACCAACCCACCACGTTAGTCATGAGACCAACTATTAATATTGTGACAACTTAGAAATATTCTAAAACTATATACCAATAAAATCTTAATTTTGGACAATATTTTCATAACCGGACCGATTCTCCATATCCTGATTTAATCTGTCTGACCGGTTAAACTGATCTGCCAATTTGTTGGGTGTATTTATTATATATTTAGTGTTTTATGTTATAAATATTAACTATGGTAAATATATATCAACTAAAAAGTAGTTGGTGTAGTGGTAAAAACATGTTATTTACTAACTTAGTAGGTCTCGAAATACACTTCACCCAAATATTTTCCAATAATTTTCAACATCCAAATCGGTTCAACTTTTGAACCGGTTCTTGACCAATTTCTGACAGTCAAAAAAAGTGAATAGTGCTTTCTCCGGACCGGTTTCATCGGTTGAACAGGTCCAATTGACCGATCTGGTCCGATTTCAAAAAGCATGATTTTGGGAACTTACCTTGTTAAATATAGTTTATTTTAAACGGATGCTAAACATTGAACTAAAATTATACCTAAATTTTAGCTAAAAACATTGTATCTACATTTTAAAAGTTGATTTGACGTGATACAATTTTAATAGGTGATCTCATAACTGATGTGATGGATAGTTTCATCTAATAATTTCTCGAAGAGATGATACGGGACTTTTTTATTTTTTTACCATATATATGGGATGTTTTAATTGTCCACATTCTTTGGAATTAATGTCTCTTTTTATCCCTCGTCAGGTTACTCCTTGGTCCCCTCCTTTGTTGGGGTCTCTTAAATTCAAAGTTGATGGTGCATCTAGTGGGAGCACTGGGTTTGCTGGTATTGGTGGTGTGTTAAGGAATAATCTGGGGGTAATAATTTTGCAATTTTCCAAGAATATTGGTCTTGCAGGGGCCGCAAAAGCTGAAGTTCTTGCCATTAGAGAAGCTCTGCTGATCTTTTGCGCTTCTGAATGGAGACATAACCATTCCTTGTTGATTGAGAGTGATTGTTTTAATGTTGTGAAGTGGGTCAATACTTCTATTTCATGCCCTTGGGAACTTCGGATGTTCATCTCGCAAATTGCTGCTATAACAAGGGGAGTGATGAATTGGCAAGTTTACCATATTTTAAGGGAGGCTAATTCTATTGCTGATGAATTGGCCAAAGCAGGCATCAATAGACAAAACGATCTTCTGGAGCTGTGTTAAAGTTTGGGTAGGGTTGTTTCCTTCTATCCTTTGGCTGTCTCTGGTGTTGTTTGACTCTGGTCTTGTAGTGGTGATGCTTGTTGTGGCTGTTGTTGTTTGTTTTGGATTGGATCCTGGTTTTTGTTTGTCTGCTTTTGTAATGTGGTAGGGGTGGAACTACCTGCTTGGATGTACTCTTTTTCCTTCTTTAGGATTTTTCCCACTGGATTTTTCCTATTGAAGGTTTTAATGAGGCATCCTTGGTTCCCCCTTGGTTCCTTCTGCAATAAAATTCTTCTTCCGCTGTTCAAATAAAAAATGTCTCTTTTTATCTCTTATATTATTTTCTACATTAAATTAAAATTAAATCTTCTTTAGTTGTTCCCCCTCTATCCCAATAAATTATTAGATAGAACATTTCTACCACATCAACCATGATTTCACATACAAAATTTGTCATAATTAAGTTTTCTTTTTTAACACAAATTTACAACATGAGTGACATTATGTGACTTGAAGGTAGGTCTTGCTTTAATGGCACATATTTCAAGATTATGTGAGTATATCTCAATGAATGCAACAAAATGTGAATCTAAGGGTCCATTTGGCCCAGCTTATTTAACAACTTATCTACTGAAAAAAGTTTAAGCTGGGCCAAACGGAAAATCCAGAAGTGCTTTTCAGTTGTTTTTGAACTAAAAGCCAGAAACTCTAAATTGAAGCTTTTTCCAGAAGCATTTTTTCAGAAGAGTTTTAAGTTAGGCCAAACGGGCACTAAATATTATGATCATTTTGGAAAGACGAACATGGGTTGGATCGAGTGGTGAGTGATTCGTTGTAACTTAAACAGATTTCAGTTTCGAGACTTTGCGTACGCAGTTGGCCGCATTGATAGACTCACCTACCAAATCTAGGTGCGCGGCGTGGATCGAATCTTAATTAGTTAGAAAAGAACTCTGATACCAAAAAATAATGATCATTTTGGAAAGGACAATGTTGAATGTTCTATGGGGACTTGGAGTATGTCTTGCTTGGAAAGTACAATATCGAATGGTTTATGGGGGATTTAAAGGTATTTCTTGTGTCAATGGCACACATTTTAAGATTATGTGATGGTTGGCATTTGTCAAGACTCAAGACTCAGAGTCCAGATCACCAGCTTGACCATAAACCTCAAGATGACCCAATTCACAATCTTGTCAAGGATTAGATTATTTATTTATTTTTTTTATTTTACTTGATTTTGTTTCTATTATTGGGGGAGGGGGATGGGAGGGTAAGGATTTAAACCCCTACCTGCTAGGTGAACTTTTTAAGGTTTGGCCACTAGGCCAAGATCTCAAGTTCTTTTATTTTACTTGATGCCGTTGAGGATGAAACTTTACTCAAACTCATCATATTATGTGATTCATAGTGATTTTTTTTTTTTTTGCGATCTTGGGTTGATAGTGATTAGTTTATTTTTTATTTTGTTTTTTATATATACTATTATACTATGAGTAATTATTTGATACATCCTCTATGGAGTTCAAAACTGTTTTTGAAAATGACATATATACTACTATATATTATTTTTAGTGACTATGGAAATTACTTAAAGGCCAAATTGATGATTAATGTGGTGCCTCCTTTTGGCTTTTTATGGTCTTTTCTCACTTTCCGAGTGACTAAAAAGGCCCTCGAAGAATTTCCTCACTTACTTTTCCTACTGCCCTTTTTTGTAATTTACTATTTTTATATTTATGATTAAGTGTGTTTTAATTACATATTAATTGTGTGTGGATATTATGATTTACCGGTTCAACTCCTTTGCCAGAATTTCAAAGGATTGGTGCTATAAATGTATCTGCAATAATGGTTGATTCATGGGTAAACTATTGACATTCCAGTTCTGTTTTCCTTTCGTCTTCATTTCTATTTGGGTGGGATGTTTCTCCTTCCCTACCATTTCTGCAAATTGGTTTCACTTGGACTCCGTTCTGTTCCCTTAAATTTTCGAGGTGGACATTGATAAAATTATTCCATTTAATTTAATAGTGTCCTAGGATGGCATAACCTAAAGTGAGGAGCTTTCACTTCTCACCGCAACATTTTGAGGTAAATCTGGATTTATTTGTTGATTATATTATTTGATACTTAAATTTAACATTTCCTTATTCCTCTTTTATTTTACAAAAAGTTTTTTTGATTTATCATTCGACTTCCTTTTTATTGAGGTTTCTGTTAGTTGCTTATATTTAGTATATTTCCATATTTCCAAAAGCACAATTAGCCAATGCCAAGTACAATCATTCTGTGATGCATTATGTAAATTACATATGCTCCTGCAAATACTCTCAACTAATTCAATTTTTCTACATAACTATACATGCTCCTTGACTACAAAAAATTAGGCATTTCTTATGCAGAAGCCAAATTCTTTCCACCTACCCGAGTTCATTAATTTAACAATTGCAATCAAGATTAAAAAATGATCGCAGCATACTATGTTTTTTTAGATAATCAACATACATTTCAAGTAACAATTAATATTAGCTTTATTTTGATGAATTATCTAAAGATGGAGGAGTTGAATATTAGTTTTATTTTGATGAGTTACCTAGAGATGTGTAGACACCCATTTTTGTCCTGTATCCTTCAATTTAAATCAGTTTGTTTCTTATTTGGCATTAGGGTCACCCAGGGGCATTTCGATCATTTTTACACTAAGGGCATTTTGGTCATTTGCACATTCAGGGGCACATTGGTCAATTTAAATCCACTCTTAATTTAGATTAGCTAATTCGTTTTAGTCATTTAGATTGCATTTGAAAAACCCAAAAAAAAATCTTGTTGTGTACCTTTGGCATTTTTACATATTTCATGTCTTACCTTCATTTTAGTAATTTAGCATTATTGCATGTTAATCATGTAGTTTAGGCTTAATTTAGTTCATTGGTTAGTTAACCCTCAATTTACAATTTAGCAATTTGTTAGACATTCCATAAGTAGGGTAGCTAGTAATTAGCAACTAGTATCATGGCATTTTTATTATGATAAAAACAGGAAAATCACAAAAAAGGGATGGATTTGTCTATTTTACATTAAAATTGCGTTCGCACATTACATAGACATTGTATAGATAGAATTTGCTAGAAATTGCATTTTGGCATATCCATTGTCCCATTGATTTAGTTTTGCATGTCATATCAACCATTTACATAGCACAAGTAGAATTTGCATCTAAATAGAATATACATTTTTATTTGACAATAAGTAATTTGCACAGCACATAAAATTCTAAAGAGTAGTTTACATTAACATTCATGCATTACAGTGAGTCCTTTGTTTTTCTTAAACTCTCCCTTGCTCCCTTCCTTTCTTTCTCTCTGGTCTTGGACATTCACAATGGCTCAAGGCTGCCATAGACATGACCTTCCCCTCACAACGCCGTGTGCTAGTCATTCCCTCGCGAAGACATCAAGACTTTGCTCCTCCCTTGCCTTGTTATCCGTTGCCTTTTCTTATGCCTGTTCTTGAGTCATGATACCAATAGATGACTTCAGCATCAATACTACAATGGAGCAAACAAAACAGATCAAGTGCTACAAGGTTCTATTGCCACTACAATGAGGTTCAAAGACAACAACGACAGTAAATACATGTGTCAGCAGATAAGTCCATTGAGCAGGGAACACCTAGCCTCAAGATCTTAAAAGTTGAAACTGCATTATTAATTCAGTGCACAAATGGTCATGATCATTGAGCTAACAGACAAGGTTTCATACAAGGGCAAAAGAAATAGAAGAATTGAATCTAAACAAGGCCTGCAGAATGAAGAGTAAAATAAGGCACCCGATTCATCAAGGTCAAGAAGAAGAAAATGTCAGGCAAACCAATAACAATGGAAGCAGATAAGCATTTCAGTAGTTCTCATAACAAACATGAGCAGCAGAACCATGCGAAATTGAACACTGAAATATGGCTTTTCACAATCTGGTCCAAAATTGAAAATTCAAAGACAGGAACTATAATGGCTGTTTGTCAATCCAACAGTGAAGTTGAAGCAAAAATCAAGCATACACAGTTCATGTTTAGTAAGCAGTGCCAGTCAACAAAGCAAGCATAACAGTCAATGCACATATTGAACCAATAAATAGCAACACATGAAGAGCAAGGCATTTGTAAAGAGTAAAAAACTTTTACCAATGTGGCAGCATGTATTGACTCCAATTGAACCTCAAAATGGCCACCTCATTTCACACGTGTGCACAAGAAGCTCAACCTGCAAAGAGAGGAAATAGGTGAACCGAGAAAAAAAATCAATAAGAGAATTCAGTTACAGAGGGAGGATAAGGTAGAGAAGATTCCCTCAGGTTCACTGAATTTAGCTGTACAACAAGACAAAAAATTTTGTTAGCAAAAGAGAAGGAGGAATCAGTTAACAAAAAGAAGGGAAGAAGATTCATGATAGACAGCAGACTCGCTGACCCACTCTCGGGCAATCTCTCTCTCTTTTCCCCTCTACTTACACACTGCGCTTCAAAAAATTCTCTCCAAGAATACACTGAATCTCTCTCTCCTTACTGACACTCTCTCAAGAACACCCAAAAATACAGAGACACTTACAGTCTTCCTTATTCTCGGAGGCTCACACTCTTAAAAATTCTACACAACCTCTCCACTTTTTTCTTCCAAAAATCATACAACACACTCTCCCCTCTCCAGACTCTCATCTTCATTCTCTCTGTACAACTTTTTTTCTCTCAACAGAATACACGGAAAAATCAAAAGCTCAGGCTCTCGTCTTCTTTTTCTTCTCCACACACACAGAATTAAAGACTCTTGAACAATCTCTCTCGAAAAAATGGTTTTTTTTTTAAAGTGGGAGTTAGGGTTTATAGCTTGGAAAATGGGGGATTTCTCTAAAGTTAGTGAAGGGATTTGAAAATATTAAAAACAGGGGAAGATGGTACCTTTGTAAGCATCCATGGAGTCCTGCGTCACCTGAGTTCTTTTTCCTCTTCCTTGTTGTCTTCCATCTTCCAGTGAGATTTAAGTCGATTAAGGGTTTACTCTTTTGAGGTGTTCATCGATTTAGAGACTCTTGAGATTGGAGAAAGGTTTGTAGGTTCAGGTATGAAAAGATTTGGCGATTCCCGAGTATGCTTCTAATGATTTGTGGTTGGGTTAAGTAATAGCAGAGTTAGGCTATCGTTTTCTGTTGGTTTCGAGGGTGATTGCAGGTTGAATGAGAAACAGAGTGCCGGCTGGGTTTAGGAAGAAAGAAAAGAAGCTTGTAAGCGATCTTGGGGTTCAAGGGTTTCGGTGTACGGTGTCCCGATGGATTAGATAGGAGAGGCAGTGGTCGTTGGTTCTGGTGCAGAGATGAGATGAAATTTGGAAAGAGAAAGGGGATGGGCGGCGCTGCTTAGGCTAAGGGAAGGCTAAGTTAGGGTTTAGGGAGGAAGAGGAGGAAGAAGAAGACGTCGAGGAAGGAGGGTTTGATCAAAAGGAGGCATTATACCAACCAAAACGGCATCACTTCAGTCTGTGATTAAGTGGAATTCATCAATTCAGGTAAAATTTCTAATTTCTTTCAATTGAGTCCTTAATTGTGTGCAACTAAATCCTTTGAGTCATTATTTAGTTCACATAAAGACTAATACTTTTTTTCGTTTTCAATTTTGTCCCTGATTTAGACTTTTACTTTTGATTTATGCGGCCTAGCCCCTGATTTCAGATTTATTTCCTGATTAAATGCAATTTGGTCCCTGCTTTAGGATTTTATTTACTTTTGATGCAATTTAATCCCTAATTTTAGATATTGATGCTAGAATTGTGCAATTGGGTGTCTAATTTACATTATTGATATTTAATTTATACTATTTGATTCCTAAATTTTGCTAATTGTTTACTTTATGTGCAGAAAGGTCCCCGATTTGTCCAATTTGGCCCTTAGGATTTTATTTCTTCAATCTAAGTTTTTTTTATTGTTTAAGTTATTGACTTAATTAAGCCTTGGTTTGTAATATTTAGTAATTAGTAGAAGTAGAATTTTACCATATACATGCATCATATATTTACCTTGCTATTGAAATGTATTAATATTCGTCTTTTGCCAAGATAAAGTGTCTTTCAGATAAATGTACTCGGGTACGAATTTATGGGAGCCCCTTTTAGACCAATCTTTTCCAAAAATACCCCCATAATGCGTGGGAAGGGTTTATGGAATTGATTTCGGGTAGACTTGTATTAATGCATATAATTAAAAACGATCTTTCAAGCATTTTATTTGTCATTCATGCGAGTTAGTTAAATAAGAGTTGGTAAACAACGGTCTTTTACGATGACAGATAGGTCCCAAGTAAAGGTACTCAGGTACGAATTCTTGGTTCCTGCTCCAAGATCGGATTATCCTCAAGATACCCCCATAATGCGTGGGAAGGGTCTCGGGTTAATTTCGAGTATATCGTTGTTTACTGATTAAATAAACTAAAATATACCAGTTCATGCATCATCTGCATTCATTCTCTTCAAGTTTAAATACAATTAAGAAAATACAAAAAGATTGTTCTTTTTCTTCAAAAGCATTTTCAAAAATTAATGTTATCTTATTCAGTTTTCAAAAGAAATTAAAATTGGTAATCAAGAGCTTTTAAGACTTAAATAGAGGTTTTCAAATTCAATCAGACTTAGTTTATCAATAAAAGATGGAAAAGGTTTTCCAAAACAATAAGAAAAGAAGATTTCACACCATTTTTAGGGAGACTAAAATGGAAGTTTTCAAAGCAAAGTAAAAGACTTTAAAAACAAAAATAAAAGGTTTTGACACAACATTTTCAAAATTTCTTCCCGGTACGGAAGATTCAACAAGAGAACAAATAGTGAAAGAGAATCAAAACAGAATTGATCGACGGTTGTACAATCATATTCTTCGAATTCTCGACATTTGTTTAAAAAATGATTTTATTTTCTTTTATAACCCTTTTCTGATAATAATCGATGATAAAAGCAACCGTTTAGTGTTGAACCCATTAGATTTAGTTTAGACTAGAGGTACCGTCGTTTGACGGGCGTCTCGGGGGTGCTAATCCTTCCCCGAGCATAACCGACTCCCGAATCCATAGACTCTGGTTAAGCAGACTGTATTAGGTTTAGTATTACCTTCGCCAAGCTTAGGTTAATATTAGACTTAATAATCGGATAGGTGGCTAATCATACCTTAGAAAAAAGATTAGTGGCGACTCCTTTTCCAAGTCGTTTCGGCAGGGTCCCCGAACCCGAACGTTTCGACAAGATGGAGTAGAATCTAGGTAATGTACTTTTAAAATGAAAGAGAGGTCATGTGTTTTGCTTTATATATGCGAATTATTTGTTTCGATGTATGAGTTTCTCCTAATTGGTTAACTTACAGTTAATGCAATATTTTCTTACTAACTGGCTTAAATAACTACAAAAAATATAAGCCTAATAAGAAGATGACTGCAGCGCAAGCGCAAGCCGCCCTGCTTGTATGTAATTAACTCTTGTACAGTCTATTAAACTTCACTATCAATATATTGTATAATTTTTTTATTTAATAATATACCTCTTTCCATTCTATACATTCTTTTTGCAGAAATTGTCATTATTATTAATTAATTATTTATTAGTAACTAATCTTCATTTCTGTATGCATTGCACGTGACCTGACGTTTTTAAATTAAATGAATATTAAAATAATAATTAAAATTACTTATAAGTCAAATGAAATACTATTTGCACGTTGTTCTTCTTCTATTTTAAAAAATTTTAAATTCTTGTAAAGAGAAAATAGAGGATAAATTTTAATCAAAATAAATTAATTAAAAAAGTAACAATACGCATCCCAAAAATAGAAATATGTCAATCACAATAGTTATTTTAAATAAATTTTTAGCTTAATTACTTTTTCATGAAAATGATGAATGATTAATGAATCAAACATTGTCTCAACCCAACAGCTGGCCATCTCAGTGCTAAGCAGCAAAGAATTAGCTAAACAACAAACTAAACCAGCTTAAACGGTAACCAATTCAACGTCCATTCATCCCTAAAAAAAAAAATCAACGTTCATTCAAATAAACATGGCAAAGTTGACTTTTGGTTTTAAGAAATTAGTATATATAGTATAGATAGTATAGATATTATCTCCTAGTTTCTAATTTTTATATATATACTACATAGCATTTGAAACACCCAATAAAATTACTAAACGCCCCTTTTGAGAATCGATGAGGAGGCTCCATTTAAACTTTTTTTGTCATTTTCTGTCTTTTCTCATTTGCCAAATTACTAAGAAGACCCTAGGTTAGTTTCTAGCAAGTTCTTGCCCTTAAGCCCTTTTTTGTAATTATCTGTTTCCTTTCACACAATAAATGTTATAATAAATCATATCCCCCTATTTCTACTTAATTATTCCTTCACACAATAAATGTTATAATAAATCCTATCCCCTTATCTCTACTTAATTATTCTACAAAATAAATAATATTTTCTTTTAAGTATGAACAATGTTGTTAGATAAGATAGCTAAGTATCAGGATTTGAGTTGAGTATTTCTTAATTTATAAAGAATTTTCTATGATTTGAGTTGAGTATTTCTTAATGCACAGAGAATTTCAAGACTTAGCTAAGGCCTATGTTGTGTGGGAGCCCTTTTTAACGATGTCTATTAATGCTATTCAACCCATGAATTACAATTTAGAATTGTAAAATTAGTGGGTTAGCAGCATAAACGTTTGAAAGCTCTGATATAAAATTTCTAAATAAAAATTAAAGTTAAATCTTATACTGATGATATGATCAGTCCATTATAGACAAGACTGTTTTTAGAAAACAAATGGACTTATTGGCCAGCCCAAAAACATAACAAATAGGGTTTATTTTAATTTGATAACAAAACCGAAGATGGTTAATCATCAAGTTATTGATTTGTTTTTCAATAATGTTAACTTAGCTAAAGATGCAATTTGTGAATTCTTAAGAGACCACAAACCATTTGTTTCCAGTGATGCAATGTCTTATCAAACAACTAATAACAATTTCTAAATGTCCATATGAAAAAAAGAGTAAACTTAGTTTTTGTTTTAAGTGCTACACACTTTAGAGGAGGAAACAAAATTGAAGCTATTGCACCTGTCCATGTACAAACTAATATTTTCTATTTATTACTAAATTTAGGGCATATGCTCAATGTTAATAATATAGCCTTTTAAAGATGCAATACATTTAAAATCATAATACTTTCGAATTTTCCTACGCATCAAACAATTTAATTCGAATAGGAAATTGTTTAAAGAAGTAGATTTCTGAACGCCCGACGCGCCAGCGCGGGCCGATCCACTTGTGTAGTATTAATTGTTGACCAAACAAATGAGTAAATTAAGCGCAATAATCCCTTTTTTTTATTGTTAATCTTAATGTCTTTGATGCATACGGTTAAAGTTTTGAATTGTATTTAAATTCTTTTGGAAAATTTTGTTCAATTTCAAAGTAGCGATAATAAAATTTTTATTAGTTTATATTATAATTGGATTAGGTTTGCCATCCCCCGTGGTTTTAGTTTGGACTAAGCTATTTTGTTATTTCTTTGTTTCAGTGTTTAAAAAAAAGTCTTCAATTTTATTAATTTAAAATGGTAAAAATAAAACAATTATAAAAATATTGAATTTAGTTAAATAAAAATGGAGTTTATAGTAGAATAAAACTGTAAAAGTTTAAACAATGACATTTATAAAAATATATTAAAATTTTTTAATATATCTCAGTATTTTAATTAAAATAGTAAAATGGTAAAATTGTTATAAAGATATTATATTATGTTTAATTAAATAAAAATAGTTTTTTAATAGAGTTGAATAATAAAAGTTTAAACAATGTCATTTAAGAAATATAATGAAAAAAATGGTACAATCGTTGATCTAAAACTTTTATAACATTCGTATTCCTATCTATACCTTACTATTAAAGTTATACCCAAACTGCTGTATACTCAAAATTTGGCTCTTTTTCTGCTGGCATTTGTCCAAAGTTGATTGGTTGCAAGAAAACCAATATATATTATTATATATTTAGAATTCCAAATAATATTTATAAATAATATTTAGAACATTGAATTATAATCATAATAAAACTCCATCTTCTTTTTCGAGTAGATACTAGACAATATAATTCTAACAATATTTCCTTCCATTTAACTTAATTGCTATTACAAAAAATAAAATTTTACTTAGAATTAAAATTACTCAGTTCCAATCATAAACTGAAAAACCCGACGCGACTGCGCGAGAATAATATCTAGTATATGTTACTATAGATAGATATAATAATAAAAATACTTTTTAATATTTTAAAATAAAAAATAAAATACCTCCATAAATTTGTCCAATTATCTACTTTTCCCATCCCAAAATCTGTTTAAATTAATTTAAAAATATATCTATACTATATATAAAATATAAAAGTACGAATAAAGGGAAACTTTATATTTTCCGATTGTACCCTTTTTTTTCAAATATATTTCTAAATTATCATTATTATTAAATAATATTATAATTATTCCATTATTAAAATAATGAAAATTTAGATTATCCTCATTAATTAGGATCCAACTTGGCCAATTGGAATGCTCCACACCATCCTTAACATCTGAATTTTCGTACAAAACATTCTCCAAGTCAGTTTAGGAGAAGATCAATTCTGTCCAGAAATTTCAAGGGCAAAATAGTCCACCGGAATGGTAGAATTAGGTCTCGAGGTAAACACAAAAGTTGTAGATCTTGGAATCCTCTTTCCAATGGTACCTCATTTGCATTTTTCTGAGGTCTGGATCAAAAGTTATGAATTTTCTTCGAAAACTACTCTTATGAAATCCTCCTTTAAATAGGATTTAATAATGCTACATCAGGGCCGAATCATTACTGCATCATAATTACTGGTTGGATTTAAACTCCTTCTTTGGGCTTCCATATTAACGAATATGGCCTAAGAATATCAGATTTAGGTTTCAAGACATCTGGTTTGGTAATTTGGGCTTCATGGATTCAAACAAGTCTAATGGGGCCTCCAAGGCCGAAATGAGACAAAATCAATAGTTTCTCCAAATCTATACTATATATATATATATATATATATATATATATATATATA
>AWUE01024910.1:0-17551 GCA_001974825.2 Corchorus olitorius
AAAAAAAATTTGCCATTACTTAAAATTAGACTTTTATGTTTTATATATATTATTATATTATTATTATTGGCCAATCCAATTTCTTACTATATATATTATTATTAACTTATGATTTATTTTTAAATTTTAAATCTTAATTAAACTATTTTTTATATATTTTTAACTACTAATCCAAATTATTAACGATGATAATAAATATGTAGCAAAAAAATGATGATGATAAATATATGATTGTTGCATTTGTAATTTTGGTATCATTTTCTTAAACGTATGTCCATAAGGTACAATGGCCATGAAAAGAGTTTGAATTTTTCTTTTTCCATTTTAAAATTTCTTTTATTTTTGCAGTTATAAAAAAAAACTACCATCTAAGTATGGTATTGATAATTTCTTGTCATGTTTTAGGAAATTCATTTTCCTTTATCACTCTTTCTAATTTATTTTCTTCATTATTTTCGTTACTATGTTTGATGATTGCTTAAAACGATATTTCAAAGGGAGTTAAATTTTTAAATGTATAATCATACTATAAGAACTAAACCGGATTAGATTGCCAAAAAAAAGGCAAAAAAAAGAGTAACTTATTTTCGTCATTTTTTTCAATACTATGTTTGATGATTTCTTAAAACGATTTTTCAAAGAAGTTGAATTTTTAAACGTATCTACGAATTTTGATGATTGTTTGCTTTTGTTCTTAATAAAAAAAATTTCATGTTTGAAATTGAGAAAGAAATTTAGGTTTTGGGTGAAGGTGTATGGATTATCATGTCGTGTTCTTGCGTAATCCTTTAAATTTAGTGTTTCCTTTGATATTTGAGTTACGTAACACTTTTTTCAACATTGTTCTATTGGAAACATAAAATAAATTAATTATATTGTCTGATTTGATAATTTATACCGTTGCAAGATTGTGAATTTCATAATTTTTTTTCCACAACTAAAAGAGATGATTATAATGCAATGGGATTGAAGGTTAAATCCACTAAGGACAAGGGTTAAACGTGAGTTGTTGAAACTTTTTAGAGAGAGAGAGACTCATCAACCAAATAGAGAAGTTCGTGTGATCTATCATAGAGAGGACCATGAGATAAGGGCCCCGAGTTTTTTGTCTAGAGGGGATCCTCTTTGATATTGGAGTTAGTATAATATTAAGGTGTTTGGAGATACTAAAGTTAATGGGGTCTTAAGGTGTTTATAGAGCTTAAGATCTAAAGAGTGGAGATAATGAACTTTTACCTTATGTGTGGAGTAGTTCTACATATATATATATATATATATATATATATAGTGTGGCTTTGGGCCATTCTATATGGGTTCAACATTGCCGCCTAGGTTTGAGGGTGGTTCTAAAATGATTGCACAAACGGCTATGAAATTGAGCGTCAGGTGGACAAGTTGGGACGATCCAAGCTAAACAGGTTTATCGGTCGCATAACTAGATAGTGTCGAACATCAGGGTATTCAATCTGGATGTATACTCCATGTGAAGAGTGTTGAGTCATAGAATGCTTGATTTGGTAATGCGCCCCTCTGTCGAACTGTATGATGCTCTGTGAAATGAATGAGAGATATGCCAAGAATGCCAAAAAGGGGAGTGCTCAATTTTTTGAGGATTGAGCAGGAGAATGTGCTCTAAGAATGATGGTGGATAGGAGAACTCGAGTTGATAATGTCCTCCGAGGAATATCGAACGAAAGAGTTCAAATAAACAATATGCTCCATAGAAGGTTGGTGAACATGAGAGCACTCAAACTGATAATCTACCATTTGGAGTATTGTTGAATGAATGGAACTCAAATTGGTAATATGCTATGTGGAGGAATGTTGAATGGAGGAACTCAATGTGATAACGTGCTTTATATACTACCAAGTGAAGGAGCTCGATTCGAATATGTATATGTATATACTATCAAAGGGAGGAGTTCAATATGAATTATATATGTTTGTAAGACTGAACGGACTAACTCGATCTGCGAATGGAAGATCTTAATATGAATAATTTATATGTAGTAATAAATAGAGGAGCTCAACCTGATAATGATAAATAATTTTATAGAGAGATTGTTGAAATTTCTACTATAATATCAAAAAATTATAGGGAGATTAACAAAATCTCACAGGGGGTTATCAAAAATCATAGGAAGGTTACAAAATTTCATAGGAAGGTTTATTAAAATTTTATAATTAGGTTATCAAAGTTTTGTATAGAGTTTATCATAATTTCATAGGTAAATTATTAAAATTGCATAACGTGGTTATCAAAAATTAATAGGGTAATTATCAAATTTTCATAAAAATATTCAATCGAAACATGTTGTGCCACGTGCAACGCGCGTGAAAGCGAAAACTAGTATATATATATACTTAAATACAAGTAATATATATTTATCTGTCTAAAATGTATATCAAATCTTGTTGCCAAAAAAAAAATTGTATTTTACCAACATGAGGTTGGATCAAGTGGTAAGTAGCTTGTTCTAGAGCATGTTTCAAATTCGAGACCTTACGTACTCAGTTGGTCATGTTGGTAGAATTACCCATCAAAAACCAGGTGTGTGACACGATCGGATCCAAATTAGTCGGAGTAAAACTCTGAATACCGGATGGGTTACAAAAAAGAAATGTATTTCAAATCTAAGAATGAATGGTGGCATGAATCCGTCCCTCCACTTTTGCGACTGATTTTTGTCCGCTTCAGTCCTTATTTTAGTGCTAGCTACACCGTTATCTCCTGCAATCGTATTCATTGCATGTTCAACCTTCACCAATAATTTCCCTCCTTATTTACATTGTCGCTTTTAGAGAAAGCTGTAATGACCAGTCTATTGTGTAAGTTGGAATAATAAGATACTAATACATTATCATAGATTTGTAACATTAAAATTACAAAATATTTACAACTACTAAAAAGTTACGCATATCATGGAGCTTTTTAAAAAGAAAAAATAAAATAAAATTGGCTACATATGCATCATGATTCATGAGTTTTTCACTTGGACTTTAGTTGTCGTACGTGTTCTATAAATAGCTCAACTTATAAGCATTTAGATCACACACAAATCTCTCTAAGGCTGGTAACCAAAATTGCACCATTTCTCCTAATAGTCCTAATCAAAAAAATGTCTTCTCAAAGTTATGCAATTCCTACTTCAACTCCTAAGACCATGTCCAAGGAAAATCGCCCTTTGGCCAACTTTGTTCCTGAGCATTGGGGGGATGTTTTCCTCTCTTGCCCTTCAGAATTGGTATGTATTAGAAACTCCTTCAGAATTGGTATGTATTAGAAACTCTTTCATTGGAGGTGAAAACCACTAACTTTAAATTTGTCATGTTGTCAATTTTTTGAAGTTCTTTAGTTTATTATCCACTTAATTAATAGTAACAAGTTGATCGGCCCGTGCTGGCGCTACGGGCGTCCTTTTTTTAGAGTCATTATTTATTACTCTAAACATATAAAAAAAATTCTTTAAATATAAGAAATTCTTGAAAATGTAGTCTTGCATTAAACATATGACACTTAATTAAAAACTAATATTCAATTGTCTCAAACACTGATTCTTGCTTATTTAAAAAATACATAACCTATGAAAAATATTAAAAACTTCAACAGTAACATAATTGTCTTATTCAGCTGCTTTTATCTTTGGTTATGAGGTCTTCTGCCTTTCTTCTGGTGTTTTCTCTCAACTTGTTAATATTTGTAATACACTAAACATTAGTCATACAAACATAATAAATTAACTAAATACAGAGCAGCTCATTTTAAAATACACTGATATAAACTCTTAATTTAATAAAAAAATTTTTTGGAAAATATAATAAAGAAAACAATTTGGTTTGGTGGTTAAATGAAGAGGAAAATTTGAAAAGAATAAAAGACACGCAAAAAGGAAGTAATTTATAGAAGAAATATCGGATTCAATTCTTTATGTTTCTTCACTAACTGGGCCAACGGGCTAAAATCCTTAGATGGGCCTATTTTAGACCGGATTACAAAAAAGGGCTTAAGGAAAAGAAATGGTGAGAAACTAATTCAGGGCCTTTTTAGTAATTTGACAAGTGAGAAAAGACAGAAAAGGACAAAAAAAAAGTTCAAATGGAGCCTTCTCATCGATCCTCAAAAAGGACCTTTGGTAAATTACGTTGGTGTTTCAGTTAACATTTAGTATATATAGTTTTCGTTTTTGAAAAAAATTAATAGTTTTAACAATTTTATGACTAAACAATATATGCATATGATTAGAATATGGATGCAAAAACACAAGTACACTATGAAGAATTGAAGCAAGAAGTGAGGAGAATGCTGGCCAAAGCTAAGGATATCCAACCTTCCCAAAAATTGCACTTGATTGATATAGTCCAACGCTTGGGCGTGGCTTACCATTTCCAAAAGGAGATAGAAGATGCGTTAGAAACTATTTATTCTGACTTCAAAGATGATAAAAATCATGATCTCCACACTACAGCCCTCCAATTTCGGTTGCTAAGAGAGCATGGTTTCAAAGTTGATTGCGGTATGCATATGCGCCATGCATTAAGTTTGTTAAAATCCAATTTAATTCTTCAATGCATCAATTAATTAATTGTTTAATTTCTTTTTCTTTACTATATAACATTTGTTCAACATTTTTCATTTGTGATTGTTAAGAATCATTCAACAAGTTCAAAGACGAGAAAGGAAATTTCAAGGCATCCTTGATTAGTGATGTGAGAGGCTTGCTTGAATTGTATGAAGCTGCACACCTCCAATTTCATGGTGAAGATATACTTGACGAAGCTCTTGATTTCGCCACTTTTCATCTAAAGTCGGCAGCTGAAACTATGGAAGAGTATCCTCTCTCGGCTGAAATTGCTAATGCTCTAAAGAGGCCCATCCGGAAGAGTTTGCCAAGGTTAGTTACCAGGAGCTTCATTCCCATATATGAAGCATATGGGACGAAAGATGAGAATTTATTGAAATTGGCAAAGTTGGATTTCATGTCCGTGCAACATTTGCACAGGAAGGAGTTAAGCGAACTAACTAGGTAAATCCTTGAGACTTTAATATTGAAACGTAATTTCCCGTTGCAAATCTCGCGTTCCTATGTTATTTAAGAACGGGATTTTCGATATTTCCCATGCCAAACGACCGTTCCTAATTTGTAACTTGAATTAACATTAAAAACAATCTTATTTCAGGTGGTGGAAAAGAATAGACATTCCAAAGAATTTCCCGTTCATTCGAGATAGATTGGTGGAATGTTACTTGTGGATGATGGGAGTGTACTTCGAACCCCATTATTCCTTTGCTAGAATATTTGTGATAAAAGTCATGGTCTTGACGTCTGCCGTGGATGATATCTATGATGCATATGGCACATATGAAGAACATTTAATGTTCCGAAATGCAATCCATAGGTTATTAATTCCAAGCATCCTCCTTCTAATTTACTTGAAAAATTGATTGATTTATGTTGACATAATTAACCACTTGGAATTTTTGATATTGGCATATTGTAGGTGGGATATCAGCTGCATAGATCAACTTCCTGCAAACTACATGAAAGTATTGTATAGGGAAATTTTAAATGTTTATGAAGAAATGGAAGGTTTGCTGAACGAGCAAGGGAAATCATATCGTGTCAAATATGCAAGAGAAGTGGTATGGTTTTTCATCAAAACCCGGTATATATAGTTTATAATATCTTAATACCCAAATTGCCCATGAGCTTGCAAAAAAGTTGTCAAGATGCACCATGAACTTTTACTTTTCTGACCCGTTAGCCCTTCTATTGATGGAATGCGACTAACAACTCCTTACTATGTCCTTATTGTGCCAAATTACACTGTTCACTTGAAATATAGTGTCAAATTGCACTCTGGACTTTCATTTTGGATATGTGTACATGTTCAACAAGTATGGACTTAATAATTGACCAAACTTTACTTACTTTTTTTTTGCTAGATGAAAAAAATAGTGGAAGCCTACTATACTGAGGCCAAATGGCTCCATGAGAATAACACACCAACTCTGGAGGAGTATATGCCTGTTTCATTAGTATCTTGCGGTTATTATTTACTTGCAATTATATCTTTTGTTGGCATGCAAGATAGCAGCATTACCGAAGAGACATTCGTTTGGTCATTTGATGACCCAAAGATTATTAGAGCTTCAGCAGTAATTTGCAGGTTTATGAGTGATATTACTACCCACAAGGTATACCTATATGCTTATTTAACTGTGTTATCATGTCTATGTGAATAGGACATAATTATTTTTCCAACCTAAATGCTCATGTTTAACTATTTGCATCATTTAAAAAGTGAGTACAATTTGTACTTCAAAAAAAAGTGACAATTTGTGTATAGCTTTTATTAATTTGGGATAATTTCACCTCCATGTTTTATTTTTTTTATTAATGTCATTTGAGCTGATGTGGCTTATCTAGACACCGACTTTGACACAGATCACTTGCGACGTCAACTCTGAGGACTACCGTGGTTAAAAAAAAAATCAAAATATATATGATGAAATTATATCAAACAAAAGCTGATCAAGGGCGAACTTATTACTTAATGGATAGTTCAAGAGCCAAAATATATATGTATTAAGCCAAGAAAAATGTAATTAATGTTGATTAATTTGGAAATTTTTGTGAGAGCAGTTTGAGCGACTGAGAGAGCACATACCTTCAGCAATTGAAATCTACAGGAAACAATATGAGGCAACAGAGCAAGAGGCATATGATTATTTGAACAAGAAAGTTAAGGAGGCTTGGCAGGATATTAACCAAGAGTTCTTGAAACCTACAGTAGTGCCAGAGTCGATTCTTACTCGTGTTCTCAACCTTGCTCGGGTAATGGATCTCCTTTATAAGGATGAAGATGCCTATACATTTGTTGGGGAAGCAGCAAAGACCAGCATCCAGTCCTTGTTTATTGATCCAATCCCAATCTGATTAAATTAATCAGAGTTATTTGTGTCATAAAATAAAGAGAAAAATCTACGTGGTGTTTCTCATTTCCTTTGATAATCATGTTGGTGTTAGAAATATTTGCAGAGAGAAAAGAATGGAGAGAAGTTTTGAATAATATTTTTGAAGGTGTGTTTTTACATATGACAAGGTGGGTTTATACAGTAGTTCTAACCCCTCATTGTATGGTAAGTTATAATTAACTCCTAAACATAAGCTAATCTACATTAAATACAAGATACCAATATCAATTACAATCAATCACAATAATTACATTAACATCCGCCCTCAAACTCAAGGTGGTGAAGAGGAGGCCAACTTAAGTTTGGAAACCAGATCTTGAAACCGAGATGGAAGATGTGTCTTGGTGAAGATGTCAGCAGTTTGTTGAGGAGAGGAAACAGAGACTAGGTGAATAGTTCCAAGGCGAACTTGATGACGAACAAAATGACAATCAATTTCAATGTGTTTTGTTCGTTCATGAAAAACATCATTATGAGCAATCATGATAGCACTGCGATTATCACAATGAAGTTTAACAGCAGAAGGAAAAGAAATACCCATATCTGTAAGTAATCTTTGAAGCCACAGTAACTCAGCAGTAGCATCAGCCAAGGCGCAATATTCTGATTCAGTGCTAGACTGAGCGGTTACTGTCTGTTTCTTTGTCGCAACCTGCGGGTCCGGGGGGTCTGAACCCTGTCGTTTAACGACTTTAAGGATGATGGGAGAAAGGGGAAGGGGGAAACTACCGTTTCCTAGGTTTTGGAATCGCCACTAATCTTTTTTTAACCTAGGTGTGATTAGCCACCTATAGATTATTAAGTCTAATATTAACCTAAGCTTGGCTAACGGCAACACTAAACCTAATAAACGGTCTTCTAACCAGAGTTCTAAAGTTCGGAAGTCGGGTACGCGTGGGGAAGGATTGGCACCCCCACGACGCCCGTCGAAATGACGGCACTGACTAGTCTAGAACTGACTATGGGTTTCTATTATGGTTGTTTTCTATTTTTAACTATTTTCATGCCATTAAAAATTTTAATCATTGAAGTTAAGCAAATAAACAAGCAAAAATGGATTTTTTGGATTTTTGAAATAGGATTGTCGGGAATGAAGCCCGTTTATTGTTTGTTCTCTTTTTGGACTCCTCATGAGAGGATTTTCTTTAAAACTTACCATTAAAACGATTTGATTTTAAAAAAACTTTTGACGGGAACTTTCCCATTTTTGAAAACTAAAACCGAAAATGACGGGAACTTTCCCTAAATTGAAAACTGAAACCTGATGGGAACCTTCCCAATTTAAAAACCAGCTAAATTGAACGCTTTGAAAACTGATGGGAACTTTCCCAATTTGAAATACTTAAATTGAATACTTTGATGGGAACTTTCCCAGTTTGAAAAACTTAAATTGAATACTTTGATGGGAACTTTCCCAATTTGAAAAATTTAAATTGAATACTTCTTCTTTTTTGATTTTTGAGTTTTGAATTTTTTTGGATTTTTTAAAAACCTTTTTTATTAATTTTGAAATACTTAATTTTTCCTTTTGAATTTTTCTTTGAAAACTAAAAGAGAACAATTTTCAAACACAAACTCCTTTTTTAATTTTGAAGAAAATGGTTTTATTCTATTTCAATTTTAATTTTTTTGGATTTCCCTTAACACTTAATTGAAAATTACTAAGTCTAGCCCTAGATGCATGAATGCACGTGATACATGTTTTCTGATTAAATGCCATTTTTACCAAATACATATACGAGGAATTCCTTCCGGGCACCCGCCACTCATACTGGCTAAGACCCCCGTCCGGATATTCCAAGCCTAGAAAGGACGAATTGAGACCGACAAAGATTGTCTAAGTCCCAATTAATCGTTTCATCATCGGGTTATTTTAATTTCTCACATGAAACATGGCAACAACAACATTTAAGTAAAAGTAAATATTGATGCAAATGCTTAACTAACATTTTTTCATTTTTTGGATTTTTTAATCTTATGTCCTATTGAAATTAAGGCTAATACTAAATTAATTAGTGAAACTAGGCCTTACATAAACTAGACTAAGACCCAATAAACCCCAAATGCATTTAAGAAATTAAAAGTCCAACTAAAAAAAATTAAGAAAAGCCCAATACGTAAAACATAAAAAGCCCAAGTGATATATTACCCAACAACTTAAAATGGGCCGGATGGATTGGGTATTTGGGCCTCATCGGGTCGGGTTAGGGCTTAGTATAAAAACTAAAAACCCTAACCTTATTTCATCATCTTCTTTGTTCCTTCCTAGCGCCACCCCTCCTTTTACCGCGCCACCACCTGAGCCGCCATGCCCTGCCATATCGGAGTAAAATCCGGTCACCGATGGAGCTCGAAGGCTCCAGACCGCTTCTCCTCTTCCTCCTCTTCCCAAATCCGGTTTTGATTCTCCTCAAAGTTGCCTCAAAACACCTAAAAAGGGCCTTGGCCGAAACGAATCAACCTTCTCCGATCTCGACAATCCGACCGCCGGATTAACTTGATTTTCAGGTATGTGGTTCCTCTCCGTTTGCTCCCTCTTTTAACGGTTAAAATTTGCCTGAATGGCCTTTAAGGAACCTAAACCCGAAACTTGAGCCTCCAAAAAAATATTTGGAGACTCCAAACTTCGCCGCCGGGAAGACTCCTTCTGTTCGTAAACACTAAGCCCCCTTTTTTTTTAACCCGAAAAAAAAAAACTCTCCTTTTTCTATTTTTTTTTGTATTTTTCTGTATTTTTGTGTAATAAAAAAAAGTGCTAAGAACCTTAACTTTTGTTTTCGTTGACTTTAGGAGGCAAAGCTGGAAACGGAATTTCAAGAAAGCAGTAACGGGAGGACCGACGGGAAACTAAGCTAAAGCAAGGGTAAGTTTTCTCTCTTTTTTTTTTCTCTTTTTGATTTACTGTGAACTGGGGAAGAGATTAAGCTTGTGTTTTTGGTTTTCTGGGTTGTTGTAAGAAGAATGAGAACTTTTTTTTTTGCGTTTTTCAAATGAAAGGTGAACTTGAAAAAAAAACTCTCTGTTAGGTTTTTTTTTGTGTTTTTCAAAGAAAAAAAGATGAGCTTTTCAAACTCTCTGCTAGGGTCTTTTTTTTGTGTTTTTCAAAGAAAAAGATGAGCTTTACAAACTCTCTGCTAGGGTTTTTTTGCTTGGAAAATACTGTCCTCCTCCTTCACCATACCACAAAAATCCTATTTAAAGTCCCTTGGGTCTTAAATCCTACGGTGAGTTTGTTTTTAATCCTAGGGTCCTCTAATTTTGCCATTTTTTGTTGAATTTTCTTTTCATTCCTATTTCCCTGTTTTTGTCTGTTTGTGGATTGTGCTGGCAGTATATGTGAATCAGTGTGTGCACAAGTGAATGTACTCTGAATTCGTCCTTTTGTGCAGGTGGAAACTTGAAGTTTAAATGTATCAAGGACCATTGGAATTTTAACACGGTTTGCATTTCTCTCACTTACATTCTGTGTTTTTGTCCATTTCTGCTATTTCAATTTGTTTCTCACTTGTCATTTTTTTGCAAGTTCCTTGAAGGGTGCCACCTCAGCATGGTAATCCTCCTTCCTTTCCTTTTAATTTAGCTGCTTGCTGAACTTCTATGCCCTTGTGAGTTATCTTGCTGAAATTTGCCATTGCCTGTTTTGTCTAATTCAGCGTTTACCCTTGTCTAATATTGCTTCGCTGTTATGAACTTGTGTCTGTGCTTATATATATCAGCTGTGGTGCATTATTTGGGAACCTGACTATCTTGGACCTTGATTCTCTTCGTGTGCTTTGCTGAATTGTATGGTCGATTGTGAGCCTACTTTTTAGTTGATCACATGCATATAATCGCCTCTATTTACTGATCCTTGCCTTGAGTTTCATGAATTTGGCTTACGGTAATGGCATTCTTTACCTTGTAATGATATTCTTTGCCTCTGAAATTGTTGTTGTCTACACATGTACGCTAATCACACTGCATTTACCTCCACACTGTTTTGGCTTTTGATTCTACTGTTCCCAACTGCTTGTGGCCTTATTCTTTGTATGATGAGTGCATGAAATGCTTTCCTATATGCTGACACACTACCTCTGACCTGCTGCCAAATGGGAATATTGAAATGCTGCGTGGAATGAGTGCTCTTATGTGATGGTGTTAAGTTATGAAATGCTTTTATGTACGCTATGACATGTTGATATGCTATGTTTTTGTCATTTTAAATGAAGAATGAAAATGCTTGGAAAATGTTAAGTACAGAAATGAACATATATGTGCTCTGTGCTTGTATGAAACATTGTGATTTGATGATGAATGCTGAGTTAAATGACTAAATGCAATGGTAAACTGATTTGAATACCTTTGCATGCTGAAATGCACTACAATGTGTGCCCTTGGAATGTGAATGTCTTACTGTATGCCAAGTAATCATGCTGACATGCTATGCAATGTGACTCCAAGTGGGATTAGATGTTGTTCAAAATGCTTGTTTAAATGTCATTGCTTTGCTGAATTGTGTGTGGGGCTGCAAAAATTGTATGCGAAATGGGTGTGGGAAAATGGGTGAGATAAGTGATGAAATGCAACATGCCCCTAATATACAATGCAATTTCTTTTGCAGGATATGTGGCATGCTTAAGGACAGTTAGCAAGTGGCAGCGCAAACCAAAGTTGTGGAGCACAAGTGATATGAGTCAAAAGAGAGATCAACTTTGAAGCTTATTTTTCTGTCGTTTTTACAGTTTTGTGTTTTTGGTCAGCTGACAAGAAGGGGCAAGAGGCAAGCACTGTTAAGAGAGGGGCTGCTTTGAATCAAGAGAAGGCTCCAAAACTACTTCAAAAAATACGAATGTAAATTGAACTAAGTTTTTGGTATTTTTCAGTAATTTAGGAATGCAAATGAAAGTGAAGCAATCTTAGTAATTTTTGAAAATGCTAAATGTAACATAAAAATAGTAAACTGGCCCTATTATCATTTTTTTTGTAATTTTCTGCATTTTGAAAGCAAGAAATGGAACTTAGAGAGAAATGGACCTCTTAGTTGTAAGATGCTTTAGCTTTTACACCCTGTCAAGCCCAAATGAAATTCAAAATGAAGTGGCCCACTAAGCAAATTAAGTGAAATGGCCCGAAAGCAAGCCCTAAGAGATAAGTGAATAAGTGAAGGTCTAGAAGACTATGGACTTCCGTTTATTTAACAAATAGAAAAAGACTATTTGGGTCATTTAGCAAATAGAAAAAGACTTTTAAGCCCAAATGTCATGAGGTTATAGGGAGGCCTAATAAAAGATTAAAGGAAATCCCAAAGAGCCCAAAGGAAAAGGGCCTTGGACCATTAAAATGAAAATTGGGAAATGAAATAAAGAGAAGATGGATTAATCAATATGCAATGTAAAAATGATATCCTAATGCAACATTAAAAGTGTAGTTAGAATGAAGTAAAGGCTTATGCAAGATGCAAATCTATTAAAATGTCCTAGAAAATTATGAATTGACAAGAAAACCCCTAAATACTAATTAAGAAGCAATTTAGTAAATTAAAGTATATGGGCTAAAAAAATGGGTGTCTACATTCTTACTGCGCCAAGAAATAAGAGAGTCTCCCAAAAAGAAACAATAGCCTGTTGTTGAGCGACGGTCAGTAGGATCACCGACCCAATCTGCATCAGAGTAGCCAGATAAGACAAGAGATGAATGGGCAGAAATATGAAGACCGTGAAAGATCGTTCCCTTTACATATCTCAAAATCCGTAGAACAGCAGAGAAGTGTGTGGAACGAGGAGCACTCATGAACTGACTAACCAAATGAACTGCATATGCAATATCAGGTCTAGTAACTGTGAGATAAATTAAGCTCTCAACAAGCTGGCAATATAAAGTAGGATCCTCAAGAAGATTGCCATCAAGGGGAGTGAGTTTGACATTGTGTTCCAATGGTGTAGAAACAGTTTTACTATCAGTGATACCAGCTCGAGATAACAAATTTGATGCATACTTGGCTTGAGATAGAAAATAGCCGTCAGTTCCGGAAGAGACTTCAAGACCCAAGAAATAACCAATAGTACCCAAATCTTTCATCTCAAATTGTTGACTAAGATACTGTTGAACCTCAGAAATGCTAGAACTATCATCACCAGTAATGATCATATCATCAATATAAAGAAGAAGAATGACTATGCCACGATCAGTATGGCGAATAAACAAAGCAGAGTCATGAGGACTAGAGAGAAAGCCAAATTGTGTGATAGTGGCATTGAACTTGGCAAACCAGGCTCGAGAAGCTTGTTTTAACCCATACAAAACTTTTCGAAGCTTGCAGACTTTATGTGCAGGGTGAGAGTATCCTGGAGGAGGCTGCATGTAGACTTCCTCTTGCAAGTCACCATTTAAAAAAGCATTCTTCACATCCATTTGAAAAAGTTTCCACCTTTTGACAGCAGCAATGGCTAGAAGGCTGCGAACAGATGTGATATGAGCAACTGGAGCAAATGTCTCCTCATAGTCAATCCCATATTCTTGAGAGTAGCCCTTGGCTACCAAACGAGCCTTATATCGCTCAACAGAACCATCAGCACGAGTTTTGATTTTAAAAACCCACTTGCAGCCAATAGCGGTTTTCCCTGCAGGAAGATCAACTAAATCCCAAGTATGAGTTTTCGCAAGAGCCTGAAGCTCTTCATTCATAGCTTGTTGCCAATGAGGATTAGTGCTAGCTTCACGAAAGGAGTTAGGTTCATGCAAGGCAACAATGGCAGAGAAACAATGATAAATCTGATTCCTGGGATGAGGGTTTCTTACCCGGGTAGACTGACGGATAGGTACAATTTCTTCAGGCGGAGCACACTGTGTAGGAGGAGGAGCATAAGGTGAAGAATTGTCAAGCTCTGGGGAGACATCAACTTCGGGATTTGGAAATAATTCTGCAGAAGTGTCGGTGAAGAATCGAATGGAGCTGGTATGGAAAGAATGAAATTTGGAAATAGAAGAAAATTGAGTATCTTCCCAAAAAGTGACATGACGAGAAATGCGAACCCTGTTTGAGATAGGGTCCCAACAACGATATCCCTTATGCTCAACCCCATAACCAAGAAAACAACAAAGACGAGCACGAGGTTCTAACTTATTATGCTCATGTGGCTGAAGAAGAACAAAGCAGACACATCCAAAAGGTTTAAGAAGATGGTAATTAGGAGGCTTACCAAATAACTGTTCATAAGGAGAAAGGTTATCGAGAACCGAAGTTGGAGTGCGATTGATGGTAAAAACTGCGGTTAAAGCAGCTTCACCCAAGAAAACTGTGTTTTGACCATGTTAGCAAACTTGATATAAACTTGAGGCAGTTCAGAGCGTTGTTTTAAGAAATAAATCCAAGTATAACGAGAATAATCATCAATAAAAATTAACATAATATTGATAATTACTCATAGATAATATAGGTGAAGGTCCCCAAATGTCAGTATGAACAAGATCAAAAGGAGAAGCCGAAAAAGAAGTACTTTTATCAAAAGAAAGAGCAGGTTGTTTGGCAAGCTGACAATGCAAACAATGAAAAGAGTCATTTTTAGTGGATCCTAACAACCCACGAGAAATTAAAGGTTGTAACTTGCTGGCAGAGGCATGGCCAAGACGACGATGCCACTGAAGAAGAGATGATTTGGAGGTGGTCACAGCTGAGAGGTGTTGTGGAAGTTGAAGTGATTTGAGCTCAAACAATCTTCCAACCTTCTTCCCCGTCCCAAGAATCTTCCCCGTCTGCGGATCTTGTACCTGACAACCGGAAGAAGAAAAAAGAACATTAAGGCCAAGTTCACAAAGTTGTCCAACAGATATAAGGTTAAAGGCTAAAGAAGGGATACAATAAGTATCAGGGAGATAAAGATTTGAATCAGAGACATTGCCAGTATGTGTTATTAGCATTGGAGTATCATTTGCAGTGTGAATTGGAAGAAGAGATGAAGCAGACAATTTAGATGAAAAAATAGAAGAATTAGAAGTCATATGATTATGACAAGCAGAATCAAGTAACCAGGAAGATTTACCAGGGATGACAGAGAGGGCAGTGTGGGTAGAGGATTTGGTAGATAAAACCTGATTGATCAAGGATTGAAGATCACCCATAGTAAAACTAGCAGAATTCTCAGAGGCAACAGCAGCAAGTGAAGAAGAGGATCCAAATTGCGAGGAAGCTCCTTTTAAACTAGTAGAAACTTCTTTGGGTTTTGGGGGCCTCACAGAACAATTTTCAATGATGTGACCCTTTTTGTGGCAGTAACGACACTCAATGGTTGGGCAATCAGCAAGATTATGGCCCTTCTTACGACAGTTCTTGCAGAACGAGGTGCCCATTTTCTGATATGATGGTTTAGTACGAGTGGTGGCAAGAGCAACATCATTATGAGGAAGCGTATTAAGTCCGAGACGAGTTTCCTCAAAGATGATTTCCTTGATTGCATCATTAAGAGAGGGCAAAGGAGTGCGATGCAGCAAAGCAGATCGAACAGACTCATACTCTGGTCTGAGAGCCATAAGGATCTGGATAAGTTGAAGATGATCTTCGGAGATGCGGGCTTGACGTATCTGATTCCAGATCGGCTGAACCTGTCCTAAAAAGGCATTGACAGACTGACCAAGACCTTGCTTTTGGGAGTGCAAGGTGCTCCACAGTTGAAAATAGTGAGCAAGACCAGAAGATTGAAAACGAGTATCTAAAAAATCCCAAACCTCTTTGGCAGTTTCCAGGGTCTCGAACTGGATATGAATATCAGAGACAGAAGTGTTGTAGAACCAAGTGATAATCTGATGATTTGCAACATCCCAGTCCTCAAGACGTTTAGCAAATTCGGCATCATCCTCATCTTTCTCCTTGGCGGGTTTGGCAGCAGTACCAGAAACATATCGCCATAGTCGATGGCCAATTAAGAAGCTACGCATAGCTTGAACCCAAAGATTATAATTGTTTCCATCCAAAATAATAGATATCAGACGAGCAACATCCATTTTCTCCATAACCAAGACAGAATTTGGAAAAATAGATGTCAAAAACAAATGCAGAAGGTCGAAATTAGGTGGGAGAAGACTAACCCAAAAAACTGGTCAACCAAAAGTCAACAGTCAAAGTCAATAGGGAAAAGTCAACTTGATGACGTGGCAGGTTGACCCGGTCAACGGTCAACAGATGACGTAGTAGATTGACGTGTCAACGGGTGATGTGGCAGGATGACTGGTCAACGGGTGACGTGGCAGATGACGTGGCAGGTTGACTTGGTTAATAGTCAACAGGATGACGTGGCAGCAGCAGATTGGCTGAAAGGACCAGATCTGGTCAACGCCGGAGGCAAACTTTGACCCGCGCGTGTGGGCCCCACGGTGGTCGGAGCGGGCTGAAATTTTGGTGGCTGATAGATCGGAGCACGGGCTATCCGGTGGTGTCGCAGGTGTCGCAAACGGAGGTCGGAAAAGTAGCTGAACAAAGACTCAACAGTGAGAGAAAGAGGTGGAGAAGGAGAAGACGCCGGAGCCCAGATCGAAAAAAAAAAATTTATAGAGAGAAAAGAATGGAGAGAAGTTTTGAATAGTATTTCTGAAAGGTGTGTTTTTACATATGACAAGGTGGGTTTATATAGTAGTTCTAACCTCTCATTGTATGATAAGTTATAATTAGATCCTAAACATAAGCTAATCTACATTAATTACAAGATACCAATATCAATTACAATCAATCACAATAATTACATTAACATTGGGTAAGGGTTCAATGTTGTTTTAAGAGTCCAATGTGGCTTTGGTGTGTTTGTTTTTGATTTGTGAGTGTTAATTCGTTTACGAACGAATTCTTATATATTAATATCAACTCCTGAATTTGTCTCACGAGTTTATTTTGATACAAATTTCTTTTTTTTTGTTACATTTTGATACAAACTTTAATATAACACAACCCCCACCCTCCTACCCTTCCCAAAAAATATGTAATGAATAAAAATATAGTATTTCAATAGAATCTCAGCATTTGCCTTAATTGACAAGGGGTACCCTACTAACGTCTCATATTCAAATCTTACATATATTTTTATTAAAAATCAAATTAAATCTTACATATTGAGTTTCATTTTGTGGACTCAATAGTCAACAGTAATAAGACATATGATATGCTAGAATTGATTGGGCTGAAAATCTATGTCTAGATCTAGTTTTAAATAGATGTATATATTATGGGTCAAATTGGTCGATCCTAACTACTTTAGAAAACTTTTGCTTAAAGCCCAAACATGACTTGCCCAACATAAAGCTAAAATTTTGTCAATCTCTCAATATTAAGAAAAAGATATTTTTATATTTTATAAATTAATGGCAAACGTTAGGCAATTAAAAACTGTCGTATTGCTATTTCAAAAAAAAAAACAAAAAAACTGTCCTATTCTATTCCCATCTTAATTTGCCATTGCATGGTATTTGCTAGAATATATATATCAATTAAGAAGTGGAACCATAAAAATAACATAACAAAAACCAAAGTCTCTAAATTAATATTCCTCCATTGTTTCATATTCTCCTCTACATGCAGGCTTTGATGCTTTCAGGTCATCACTGCAAAACCCT